>PVJO010007439.1:0-85770 GCA_004026905.1 Hystrix cristata | reverse complement strand
AATTCTGCACTGACAGTTCCCGGGAAACAGGCCTAGTTCTCCATCGACCTCTAAAATAAGCTGATGGTTTTGGTAATAGGACTTTCTTCAGGAAATTCCATTCAGGTATTCATTCATCCATTCTAGATGGCAAATATTTATTGATTTTTTTTACAGTGTGCTTGTTGCTGCTGTTGTTGTTGGCCGTGTGGGGATTTCTGTTTGCTTGCTTGCTTGCTTGCTTTCCTGGAGCTCTCACCTGATTTCCCAGTTCTCACTGACAAGCAGGTCATTAGAAAGTCATATTACCCAAAAGCTACACCCCATTGCCTGGGGGCAACTGAAGTCAGAGCACATTATGTTGAAGACTCCCAGTTCAGACAGTCTTCAATTCTTGGGGTTCCCTTTGCTACTAAGTTTCCATGCAGAGAATTCCAGGCCTTGGGACACACATAACCAAAAATCTAATCTATTCAGATTCAAATCCACAGCATCCAGCTGTCTGGCCAGGTCTCCACAGATGGTCTCCACAGGCTGTGGTCTACACCGTTCACTGAAATAATGGGAGACTGGAGGGTCTCCACTTCCCCAGCTGGTACGGGTTGCATCTTACACTCATAAGTAAGGCAAGGAAAGTCTCTCAAAGCTCTGACACTGTGCCGAGTCTGGCTGACCCAGCCCAGGCATCCTGCAGATGTGAGTAAACAGCATAAGGACAGGTCCTTCAAGGACAGGACGAGCGTAATCTGAGTCCTTGCTGAACGCAAAATTCTAACCACCCCACCAACCCTGTATTAGGGACTTGACTCAAAGGATGCATCCTTGCATCCTACCTGTGACCCTCATCCCCCTTGTCTATGTGTGCCCTGCCACAGAAGACTTTCCGGTCCTCCCAAAGACCTTCTTGCATGAGTGTTGTCCCACTTCTCTGGAATGTCTGGGTATCTGGCCACAGTGGTCAAGGGCTTACCCAGCACCAAGTCTTTGTGTACATCTTACCATTTAATCTCACATCCTTCCTATGGTTTTGTTATCCTACTTTCACAGACAAGAAGTGCAGAGAAGTTAAGTAACTTGTTCAAAGACACATAATTTTTAAGGAGTGGAATTGAAACAGAACCTCAGGCTGATTGTGGAACTGGAGCTCATTTCAATACAGTGGGCTACATCGATATCCATCTTTCTTGACTGTTTTAAAGGTTAACAGTAACAAATATAAAGTGCTAGGATGGAATCTGGTTATATAGTAGGTGCTCAATAAATGATCTTCATTAATGCTACTTCTTAATCTTGACTCTTAACTGGTTTCAGGGTCTTGATTGTTAACTGAGCTATCTTCCCCAAGTCTTGAGCAGAGAGTGTATTTTATTCACTTAGTGTTCTCCATACCCCAGCAAATGTCTAACTACACAATGTTTTGTATATACAATGTCCTCAGTAAATGTTTGCCGAATCTCATGGCACTGCATGGAACTCACTGGGCCTCTAAAACATGGCAGTGTTTGAATAGGGTGGGAGGAAGAGAAGAGGCAAGTAGGGAGAGGGATGTGCCCTGAGGCACTGTGAGGCCACCCAGAGGGAACTGAGGTAAGATGAAAGGTGGGACACAGACCTCCTGGAAGCTCAAAGCAGCCTGGTCACCTGCAGGAGGAGAGTTCCTCACCCAGCCCACTAGTCCACAGAGCACATGCACATGAAATGTTGGTATTTCACTCTTCTTCTTAGTTCAGGATTCATTTAGAGATGCAGACAAGAGATGTCTTGATGGAAAGAACACAGGCCCTAGGATGAAAACATACAGGTGCAGAACTACCTTCCATGAGTCGCCTGCCTTCTCTGGCCTCAGTGTATCTATAACATGAGAGGTAAGCGCCAGGGCACCGTCAGCCTCTGCTGTCCGTGAATCTGCGATCCTCAATGAAGCTTATAATCTGAACAACTTTCCTTAATGCTATTTAGCATTCCATCTCCCAGCAATAAACACCTGCTCTGGGCCCAGGTCAGTGTTAGCCACCCTGGAAAATATAAGAGGAGGTAAGAGTAAAAAGCCCTTGTCCTCTAGGAGGTTAAATCTAGCATGGAAACCAGAAGAGCACTCCTGAAATCATGGAGGAGGAGCAAGGCCAGTAAGGCGCTAAATGTGCTTTTGTTTGGTCTAGATGTTCAGCCGTCCCTGGTTAGAGCTGGGCTGCCCCAGTGGCACCTGTTTCTGGAGCTTTAGACAGGTGTGTGGCTGGAGAGATGCATTCAGGGTTGTAGGTCTTGACCCAGGTTACGATGAGTTCAAGCAGTAGAGTTTCAGCCCAAAGGGAGCCAGTGATTCCTGGAGCTTCTCTCTGAAGGTATTCATCCTGTTCCAAGTAGTTCTTAAACTGGGAGATGCCCATCCAACCAATTTTCTACCTGGTTCTTCAAGACAGGAAAGATACTCACTGCCCAGAGCCATCGCAAAGTCCCCTTTTCTTAGATTGCCATTTCATGGACCCTGGGCTTCCACATCCATGTATACTGTCTGTCCCCGTTATCTTACCTATTAAAAAGTTCCTTGTGATTGCCTAGGCTGGTTCTTGAGAGTCATCAAAAAATTCTTCGTTCCAGCCATTCTGATAGTTCCTAGGCATTTCTTCAGACACTTCTTGCCTCTGCAGCCTTGCAGACCTCTACTCTTCCCCAAGCTTGCATGCTATTCTGAGTCCTCTGTCGTCACGGAGTCCTTGTCACACCTCCTGTAAATGCCAACTCATCCCTTCATCGCCACCCAACATACCCACTTTTAGCACAGTGGCTGGCTATTGGTGGGGCTCAGTAAACACTGCTTAATAAATAACTATGAGAATGAAGCTAGAACATTCAAAATAGATATAACAGAAGATTTAGAATGTTGGGAGCTTGTGACAGCAACAGCTCTGATTAGAAAGCTTTGGGTCCTCTCCTATCTCAGATACTGAGGTCAAAACAGCAAACAGCTCCTCTTACGTTAAATTTTCAGAGAGCTACCACAACCATTAACCCATCTGAGGCCACAACACACCGTGAAATAACATAAGGTTTGGGCTCTGGGCACTTACCAAACCTCAGAGCTTGAGCGAGTTACTTAAATTGAGCAAGTTACTCAAGTTCTTTGAGTTCTCGTCCTTCATTATTTGAAAGTGCTGTTGTCCCGATCAAACAGAACAAAGCATGGCAATGCTCTTGCGCTGATTCCTGCATCTTCCTTGGGAGACACAAAGTGGGCATAATTGCCCCTCTTCGTGACTACTACCAATTAACAGATGGGGAATCCCAAGCTGAAGGAGCCAGTGGGTAGCCTGCACCCTGCCCAAATAGCAGCAGTTAGTCATAGAACTAAGCAAGGGAAACAAGGATTTTGTGGGATTGTCCCTGGCATTTTATCTCCAAGTCTCCCTTTCATGGTAAGAGTCCAGTGAATTGGGCTTAAAATGAAAGATTATAGTGCTCATGGTACAGTCCAACCCGTGTTTTTTGACCAGTGTCCCTTTCTCTACCACTTCCACAACCAGTAGGCATACGCAGCTTTAGATATTCCTTGGTTCCATTTCTGTTTATTACTGGTTATTAACTCCTCTGACTTGCACTGAATGTGTGCCAAAGCCTTTGGCCCAGACACAGAAATGGCTTTTGTTAAACACTGGTGATAAAAATATGCTTATGTCACCCATGATAATTTCAAAGTGCTCACGAATGTAACTGGCCTATTTGCCGTACATTCTAATTAGTGTTTTGTAGATCTACTCAAGAATTATTTTCATATTTTAGGTGATGCTCCTAAGACCAGGATTATATCTTTTGTTATGTCCTAAATGAACTGCAACACATGCACATACCCAGTGCAATAGCAACTCTAAATTTATAATGGTAAGAATCCACATTGATGGAAAATGTGCCATTTCTAAAGCTGTAGGCAGCCATTTTGTTTCTAGGTGTTTGCAGAGACATGATGGAATTCAAGGTGCAATTTAAGGCTTTTTCACACTGCAGCAAATCTCAGCAAAATCAATCCACAAGTTCAAGGGACATTTGTAAGCAAAAGGACAGGAAAATTAAAAAGTTAAATAATCAAAAACAGCATCATTTTGCTTAGTTAAATAAAGAAAGAAAGCAGCCAGGTATTGAGAAGTGCTTTTCCAATACGAAAGAGAATGAACTTATACTGCAGCCGTACGGATTTGGGTTGTGTAGAGAGGGTCTTTAGTGTGGCATATCTTAGCCTGCACAACCATTCTCTTCCCAACAGTGACCCCTCATGGTTTACAGTCACTGGGATTTCTTACCCAGCTGAAAGAAATTAAAAATCCTCTTTGCTGATATAATCAGTAAGAGCCATATGTGACATGGCCAGAAGTCATTGTCAGGATGCCTTGACTCTGCAGCAAGATGTTAATTACTAATCCTGTTGCCTACTTGGGAGGTGGGCTCTTCTGAACAATGAAACCGATAGGCTAGGGTTGTCAGGAATCCCCTCTAATCAACAAAATCAGACTGTGTTTGGCACTGTGAGGACACAGAAGAAAAAAATCACAGATTGAGTCAAGTAGCTTATAATTTACTTGGGAAGATAAAGAAACTAACCAGAAAATCCAGTAAATGGAAAGCAGTAGGGCCATTCTAGTGTTTCAGATAAAACAATATGGGTGTGAACTTGAGAGGTTAGTGAGGGGCCACAGGGTATATGATGTTGGAGAACGGAGCCATAAAGAGGGAGTGATGAGTAGAATATATAAATTACCTAGAACAGAAAGTTCATGCAGAGGAAGAAGAAAAAATACACTGTGGGCAGGGGATGTGAAGTGAGATTGCAAATGCATTACCAGGTTGAGAGCAGTGAATATTAACTTTCTGAATATTTTATAATAATATGGAGCAAGGACTTTATGGGCAAGGAATAAACTTCTAAGAAATTCACCGTGACTCCTTACAGAGCAAAAATAGAAGAAATTTAATTAAAGGAAGAGAAATTGAACAGGAAGGATTTTGAAAATCAGAGTAATAGATGCTGAAAGGAAAGTTATAACCACAGAATGTCAAAGCTACAAGGATCTGAGACATAATCATACACACATTTTCTTGGTCTCTTTATGTCTATATGTAAATTTCAAAAGCATTTCAACAATTGTTCCACAAAGGTATCCCTTTTGTCTGGAAAGCATGGAATATTCTAGATTTAAACAGAAGGCACCCATCCATTAAAAGCTGACAATAGGCTCTCAGTACTCGCCTTGGTATTGGTCACCTTTCCCTTGCTGGGACAAAATACTTGACACTGCACTTAAAGGAGAGACTTAATTTGGCTTATAGTTTCTGAGGTTTCAGTCCATGGTTATCTGGCTCTAAGGCAGAAACATCATGGAGGAAGGGCATGGTGGAGCAAAGCTGCTCACTTCATGACAACCAGGAGGCATAGCACAAGGAAAAGAGCACCAGCAAGATAGATACCCTCCAAAATCATGCATCCAGTGACCCACCTTCAACTGGGCTCTACCTCTTAAGAGCACATTCAGCTATTAACATTAGCCAGTTAATCCACTACTGAGTAGATCTCCCCCATGATCCAACCCCCTCTCCAGGAGTCTTTTTATCTAGTCAAGCTGACAATTGACTGACATGCCCCTGTAGTTTCAAATTTGACTTCAAAATCCATATCAGTAAAAAAGACACACTAATACCTTGACATCTGCGAGAAACTACCAGTCACCTTCCCTGGACCAAGGACCTTGGAGCAAGCATACTGTCCAGGAGTTCTTACTCAGCAGGGCCAAAAATCACAAGCAGGTGTTATATTCTATTTCAGACTATTTCATGAATTAAATACCCACCTACTAAGAATCCATCCTTCTACCTTCGGTTAATCATACACACACACACACACACACACACACACACACACACACACACACACACAAATTTGGTTCAATCTAAAACAGAACCATGGAGAATACTGATGATGCAAAGATGAGCAAGCTATGATCCTGCCACTTAAATTACTCAGAGCCTCAAAATCCATTCAGTTAACTGAAAAATAAATGGTCAAATCTATGTTAGATAGCATCTGAGGATGGCTGCCATCAATTTTCTCCCTATTTGCCCCTCCTGTCAAAAAGTACAGATTAATTCACCTCCTCCTGGGCCAGCTTTGTAGCTTTGCTGACCAACAAACAGAAGTGAACATGGTATTTCACCAAATTCCATGCTGAGGCTGAAAGCTTGCTCTGTTCTGCTTTCTGGGGAAACCAGCCGCCATGCTGGAAACAAGCCAAGGCAAGATTTTTGAATGGTTCCATATCACGTGGAGAGAAGGGCCATACGGAGGAGGATCCAGGCACCAAACATGCAAGTGTGGCCTTCTTGGCCCCTTGAAGCCCAGACATCTACTGAATGTAGCTAAGTGACATTAGGGAACAAAACAGCCAGCCACCCAAGAGCACTACTCCAATTTCTGGCATGCAGAATCATGAGAAATAATAAATCTTTGTTTTGGGTTGTTTTGGGCAGCAATTGATAAGTGAAACTAATCTGTGGTGGGAGAATGAATGCAGTCAGAATAGCTATTTAGCCTTGTAGAGTTAAAAAAAAATTAAAGCAGATACCTTACTACGGTCTATGTTATTAGCTGTTTGGCTGTATACTGACAAATATACTTGATTATACCCCCCTATATGAGGAATCACGGAGACGGGAGAAACCAGTAGACACAACCCAACCTGGTGCTTTCTTATCCCATAGGTGTATTCCTTAAGAAACAGCTAGGTTTTCTATTTCTTTGGCCTTAGTAAAGTCTGCTACCATACATATTGTGCCAAGCACACAGAAGTTCCTCGATAAATATGAATGGATTGATTTTCCTGAGTTTAACCCGAATGTCAATACTTAGCTTGCTCTCCTTCTCAATCTTTAGTCCTGTTACCTTGAGGCCCAAGACTTAAGGTTGAACTGGACTCAACTGTCCAGCAAGACAAAAGAAGTTTTGACTTAACATACGTAAGACCCCATGGCACAGGAAGGGAGGTGAAACACCACCTCACTCATTCTTTTGGCACACTATCTCTGCATGGAAATCCCTCTCTGAAGCTCTGTGATGGGAGACTGCCGTGTGTCTGACTGTTAAAGGGTATCTAGAATGGGCTTCTTAACAGCCTTCGATTTTGCCAAATCGGCATGAAACCTGGCCAGGGTCCCAAAGTATTCCCAGGCTTCAGAGCCAGTCACCAAGAAGATTATCTCTCGCTGTTTAGTACAAATAGCTGAGACTTATCCAGCACCATTCTCGGAGAGGCGCCTGCCTGCTTAGTAGGTGCTCTGCAAAGCTTTTGCTCAGTGAACCACAGGAAAGTGTAGTAATGTACAGATGTGATTCTTTTCAGAAAATAAAAACAGAACCTTTCTTTCCATTCATTTATCAAGTGTTTATTGAGCATCTGCTGTGTACAAGATGCTATACTACGTACTGGGGGCACCAACACACAAATCGAGGTTCCTGTGTTCAAATGAACCTCATCGATAATAATATTTTGACAATTTTTGTTGGCAGTCCTTCTGGCAAAGATTATTTCCTCCCTACGGTCTTATAAAGCAAATGATGGGATTAAATCTGGTCTTTGCTCCATAATCCATTACTGACTGGTGCA
This sequence comes from Hystrix cristata, assembly GCA_004026905.1. NCBI lineage: Eukaryota > Metazoa > Chordata > Mammalia > Rodentia > Hystricidae > Hystrix > Hystrix cristata. Next base: position 78,148 of record PVJO010007439.1, on the reverse strand, counting down.
CAAATCTCATAGGTGACCAAGTTACTAAGCCTACCTGCCTTAACATCTATGTGTACAAGCACATAGAAATGTCCCTGGATGCTATGTGTCCATGGCAGGTCTAAGCAGGTTTGCTTTTTAATCTCACACTATCAGTTCCCTTTCCTCCCAATGCCAGTGACTCTCATCACACACTTTCCATTTTAGTTTCCCACATAGAGTCTTCTTTAAGTCTTGGCAACTATGAAAGTGTGTGTGTGTCAAACAGGAGTCAACAAAGTGCTTCACAAGAGCTTGAGGAGAGAGGAAAGTACATGTGCTTTACTTTTTGCAAAAAATCTGTGGGAAGCAATTTTACTCATTAGAAGGTTTTTAAACCTGCATGTGGAGTCAAGGTCCGAGTCGTTATTAGTCTGGCCTCTTGAATAAATGGGCCAGTGGAATAGCATTCTGGCATTCTTCTCAGTAAAATAAAACATTCGGCGCAACCACAGCCCAAAGAGCCCCAAGAATTCTGCTACATAGACAGTTCCATAAAACTGGAACCATTTCAAGTTCAAGTATGTTCTTTAAAAACTGGTGGCATCACTCCTTTTATATGATCACTTTCAAAGTCTGCTTAAATTAATGCCTTTGGTTCTTGCATCGCCTTTGGTAGGGAGAGAAACCATCTTCTTTTGGTTCAGAGTTCAGAGGCCAAGGTCACAGAGAGGTTTCATGAAAGAGCAAGTGATGCCAACTGACAAGTCTGGAGCCAGAAGCTCACCCGCTGAAGGTCAGTGCATTTGCGCACCACCTTCCCTAATGACCACGACCGACTAGCAGTTCTGTAAAGCCTATAATGCCAGGCCCAAGAACCCACACTGGAAGAATGTGGAAGAAACATCTTTGTTAGCCCTTGTCTAGAGTTCTAAACTGTCCCAGGCTTTTGGGCTTCATGCCAAAGAAAGAAGGAAGTGCAGCAAAATTGTGATTTCACTCAGGAAAGTGCTTTGAGTCTGAGCAAGCAAAGATGCAACTTTGGAGTGGGAGAGCCCTTGGGGTTCATTTCACATGCACTTGCTCCACAATTTCCACTCTCATCTCCATTGCTACAGAGCGTTCCTCACATACCTGCACTGAAGTCAGAGGGATAACTCTACAGCAGAGGTGGGAGTTTTAGAAACAGGGAGCTGAAGGAGCACAAAGACTAACTAGTTCAAGCACCTAAACTTATGAATGGGGAAAAAGCTGATTCAGAGAATGATGAACAGAACCTTGCCTCAGAAAGCAAAAGTGGTTTGCAAATGGAGCAGAACTAAAACTCAAGCCCGGTGGTTCTTCCCCTAAAGTATGTGGTCTGGTGTGTAGTATCATTCACTTTGTTTCACCACATATACCTGAGGTGAATTACTTGTAAATTTAATCCTCTCATTAATAATATTAATAATAATAAAGAAGTACACCCTTAAAACAATAGTATGTCAGACCTCAAAGGAACTTCAGAGTTTATCTGGTCCAACCCTCACATTTGACAGATAGTTACTCAAGGTCAAGTGAGGAACAAGTTGGACTTTCATGGGAGATGTGGAACTTGAACAGAGAATTGAAAATAGAGCAAGAATATATGAAACTGTAGATTTAGGAAGCTCGGACATCATTACTCCAGTCCTAAGTCAGATGAAAGGTGATTATGAGATCTGAGACAAATGCTCAGTTCAAGGGTTGGTTAATAGCAGACTGTTCTCGGTCCTCTGTGGTATTGACTGCATCGTGATGTCTTTGTAGTCACTTATCCCAACAAAAACACAACCTACAAACATTAGCATACTGTACAACCTCAACTCATAGAATTCTCAGGAAATGTGGCCTTCTGGTCAAATGGATTAGACACTTAATGAGACCTAAGACCTGGTCCCTGACTGTAATTCTTGTCCGCTTTCCCAGCTGTTAGGATAACTGATCTTTCATAGGGAGGTACCCAGAAAGCTCTTCCTGTTTTCGCTCTGGATTTCAGAAATCTTCGCAAAATGTCAATTTCTCATATTTTATTTCTGCTTAGTTGAGTCTAGTGAACATCGCAGGGCTTTTGTTTATGAAGGAGCTTGTTAGCACTTGCTATTAGTGACAGAGCTGAGGTAGATTGTTTTACATACTTACATTATTTTTGACTTTCCAAATTAAGCTGAATGTGACAGACAATGATTTTATTGACACTGTAATTTGTTTCCATCTTCTTCTTGTCTGGAGTGTTTGCGATGGCTGTTGAGAGAATCTGTTCCAAATCTTACTTCTAGTGATGGCTTTTGTATCACTTTAATCTTTGCCTCTGTCATCACACGATCTCTCCATGACTCTGTCTTCTTATTAAGAAGACACCAGTCATGTAGTATCAAGGGCCCTATCTTATCCAGTATGAGTGCACCTAAATTTAGCTAATTACATCTACAATAATCCTATTTCCAAATAAGGCCACATTCTAAGGTATTAGAGATTGGGATTTCAGTTTCACCCTTGACAAAGTGAGAGAAGCTACAGGTGAACGGCAGCAAAAATCCAGAGAAGTGAAAATATGCAGGTTTGTTGGGCAGTAAGGACAACAAAACCAGGAGCCTCCTGGGCTGCTAAGGCAGATCAGTCCAAGACTTTACCTGAGCCTGGTCTCAGCAGAGCCCATGGCTGGATGGTTGGGGTGGGAGACATCTACACGAGGCTTAAAGGACCTTAGGCCTAGCTGGGAGAGGAGCTGCATCTGCTAAGACTCCACTCAGACCTACTGAAAGAGCTCTAGGAGGGTGGTGCCTCCTGCCTTCTCTCTTCTTACTGCCCCCACTTCCTTCCTTCCTTTCTTTCTCCAACAAATACTGACCACCATCATGTGCCAGGAACATAGTTCTAAGTATCCTGTTCTAGATGCTGGGGATACTGCAATGAGTAAAATAGACACCAAGAGCCACAAAAGGCTCGGCTCGGCCTTCATAGGGCTTGGCTCTCTACAAACAGTTTGCACACCAACAGAGAAGGACAATAAGCATAATAAATAAGCTATGTAAAATTTTTGAAAATGTATGTTATGTAAAGGGAGGGGAAAAATTAGTGCAGAGCAATGATAATTATGAATGCAGGAGGTTGGTCTGTAAATTTTAAGATGGTTGTCAAAGTAAACCTCATGGAGAGGGTGATGTCAGAGCAAAGACTTGAAGGTGAAAGAGTGAGCTGTGAGAACTGGGGAGGAGTGTTCCCAGCAGGGAGAAGAGCCAGTAGGAAACTCTAAAGTGGCAGCATGCATGGCAAAAAAAAAAGGCCAGTGTGGGCCCCAAGAAGTGAATAAGTGGAGTAAGAAATGAGAGATAAGGTTGGAGAAGAGCAAGGAAAAGCTTTGTAGGCTACTGACAGACTGTATTAATCATCATTGCTGGGACAAAATACCTAAAATATACAAGTTAAAGGGGAAAGGTTATTTGGGCTCACTGTTTTGGAGGTTTCAGTCCATGGTCAGCTGGCTTCAAGGCAGAAACATTAGGGTGTAAGGACCTGTTAGAACAAAACTGCTCATCTCCTGGGAGCCAGAAAGCAGAGTGAAAGGAAAAGAGCCATACAGGAAGGAGCTAAGGATAAGATATAGTCCTCAAGGTCATGCCTTCATGACCCATTCTCTTCAACTAGGCCCCACTTCCTAAATTTCCATTACTTCCTAATAATAGCATCAAATTATGTATTAACCCACTGGTTAAATTAGAGTCCTTACGATCCAGTCGTCTCCAGAAACACCCTCAGATACACTCAGAAGTGTGCTTGACTAATCTGGACATTTCCCAATCCAATCAAGCTGACAATTCTCTCAGGTTGAGAGAACACCTAGTTTGGTCTGGGATTATAGGAAGGATATGTGAACAAGATAGCTGGATATACAATTCTGGGGTTCAGCAGAGAGAAGCAGGTTGGAAATGAAAATTTGATGCCATAAACATATAGATGGTATTTGTATTGCTTTTTTGTCACTGAGTAATTCATTATTTCAAAATATAGGATATTAATGTAACATTCATTTCCTCAGTTTCTAAGGATTGGCGATGTTGGAACAGTTTAATTAGGTGGCTCTGGCTAGGGTCCTCGTAAGGTTACAATCAAGCTGTTGTCCAAGGCTGTGGTCATTTTAAGGAACAACTGAGGTTGAAGAATCCATCACCAAGCACCTTGTGGTCGGCAGGCCTCAGTTCCTAGCTGGCTGTTGAGCAAAGCCCACAGCTTCCCCGACATGGGGACCTCTCCATGGGGTGCTCACCCACGTGGCACCTTCCTTCCTCCAGAGTAATTCACGAGAGAGAGAGGAAAAAAAGACAGAACCACAGTCTTCTCTATAATTTAATCTCAGAAGCGACATACCATCACTTCTGCCAATGCTATTAGTCATATGGGACAATCCTGGTACAATGTGGGAGGCACAGGACCTGAATACCGGAGGTGGGGATCATTGCAAGACATCTTAGAGACTAGTTACCATATTATTTAAAAGTAACAGGGGGCTGGAGATTTAGCCCTGTGGTTAGAGTGCTTGCCTTGCAAGCACAAAGCCCTGAGTTCAACCCCTGGAACTAAAAAAAAAAAAAAAAAAAGAGCAACAAATGAGAAACAATCAAGAAAGACCATTCTCCCTGATGCCTTCTTTCTTCTTTTTTTTTTTTCCTTCTTCTTTCCTTTTCTCTTATCTTCCAGTTCCTGCCCAACACATAGTTGCTGGCCACCTACTGCATAGGCAGGCCTGTGTAAAACCACCTGAGTCAAAGAACATTTACCCACAGCACTTGTTTGAGAAGCCCACAAACAACTACCCCTAGCATCATAATATTCCAATAACTGGATGGGCAAATGCATTCTGGGAGCCCAGAGGAAGGAGCTAGGTGGATGCCGAAATTCAGGGAAACCTCACCGTAGAAGGTGGAGTCACTTAAGACTAATTTCGAGGCTTGCAATAGCCGGAATCAGCTTCAGAGAGAAAATTGGGCAAAAGTAAGAGGTTCCTTGTACTTGTGGGGAAGGTGAATACCAAGACTTCCCCCCACCCATCGGGGCTTCAGCTCGACCTTCAAAACTGTGTTATTTCCTTGCTTCTAGAAACCCTCCTGCCAGGACCGAGGGTAACTGGTGCCACCAGAGCAGGCGGCCTGGGCAGCCTGGGCGGCCTGGGCTGTAGGAGTGTGTGAATTCAAAAGCTTGGTGCACCTCCAGGCAGATGGGAATTGCAATGGCCTGGTCTCAGAGCTGTGGGTCAGATCAAATCCAGACCCTGCTTCTATTCCCACATCAGCCAGCCCTGCTGGAGCCTCGCCAGGCGGCACCATCGATCCCAGACCGTGCAGGAGAGCCTTTGAAATACTGCTGCTTCTTCCTGGGCCTGTTCCCCTCGCCCCCATGGTGTCATTTCCAAATCCATTACATTCCAATGGCTTTGGGATCTTTTAATTACATGTGACGAAACCTTGCTGTTGCTGGAATTAGACGGTCTGTGTGGACGATTTATAGGCCTCGGCTTTCACGCAAGCAGGGTAATAAATAACATGAAATGGGCCCTTCAGTATTAAAAACTTCAGAGCTACCCACTAAGCCATGACAGAAAGGGAAAAAAATGAAAAGGGTAAAAAAATAAAAAAACAGTAATGTCTGTGTCTCATATGTTAAAAATACTGTATGTGAAACAGGGAACGTCAAAAATATGGGGTGCTGAGCAATAGGCAACTCATAAAGTTTTATCTCTGGTATGAGGATTTCCAACCATATAATGAGGCCTTTCCTTTCTTTTCTTTTTTCCTTTTTTTTTTTTAATCCTGGGCACTTCATGCCTGATGAGGTGACTGAAAGGGTAGGTTAGCTGGCACACATATTTGGTGCTTCCCCAGATTTAATGACAGTAGAGACTGCAGGGTGAGGCGGCTTCCAGTCCCCAGGCCCCGATTAAGATGTTTCTGCAGCCCCTTGACCAAGTCCATCCCCTGTCTCAGACTTCAGCTCCCATCTTTCTCTGTGACTTCGCTGCACCCCATTCCCTTCCATCTGGTCACATTTTCCCACCCAACGGCCCAAGACACCTAACTCGAATGCACCCATTGGGGCAGCCAGTGTCCCTCTGGGTGGTTGCTGGGTTCCCGCATTCTCAGAGGCCTTGCCTGCCTCATCTACTTAGGGACTCCCTGAGGGATAGGCATCTCCCTTCCCCACTTCTCCCTCTTGGCACCTGACAAGGTTGCCTAGACAGACAGCAGAAATTCCAGGATGCTTTGCCCTTGCCCTTCAGAAGCTCAGAATCAGGAGTTCAGTTTGGGTTCCAGGCCAGAGAAGCAAGAAATAGTCTGGAAAAGAGGGTTCTTTGTGTTGGGAGAAACAAAATCTGAGGACGCCTTGAGCACAGCAGGGCCTCCTCCCAGGGTGACACCACCAAATGGCACGTAAATGACTTGAGATCCAAGACCATTTGGGACATTTTGGACAACATGTGTACCCCTCAGCAGTAGGAGTCTTCGGTCTTCTTGCCAGTGTTCTCCCACCGCCTTGACTCAGCTGGGCACACACATGTGTGGACACATCTGTGTTTGTCTGTATCTGCAGCCATGACCAACCCTTCATGAGCCAACCATGGTGTCTTATTGTCCCCCATTGCCCCTTTACCCCACCAGACCAAACCCGCTCACAGGTATTCAGTCATCCTTAGTTCTGGCTGTGCTAGAACTAAGTGTCCATCCTAGTCCACGTATCCAGCTCCAAAGGAGGAAAAGGCCTGGATATTATGTCCAGAGGGGAGTGGAGGAAGGACAGTCTTTCTTGGGGCTTGTAAACTAGAACAGTCCACCTAAGAGGCTTCACTTGGTTGGAGCTTTTAAAGTTGGCCCAGTGTTACATGGTAGTAGCTGTAATTCTAGGCATGAGAGAGTGACAACCTGAGCAGCAGACCTAGCACTGTCTGACGGACACTAGACAAACTAGCCTTATGGATAAGATCTAGATTTTCAAATGTGAAAGAAGGGAGAGCTTTGGCAGGAAGCACAGAGGCAGATGAGAGCATGTGGGTCATTACACTCCATAGCTGAGCTTCGTGAAATAGTCTCCTCCAGGCAGAAGTCCTGGACACTCATTTATTGGTAAGTTCTCTGTATGCCAAAAAGGGTCTTATACAAAATAAGTACTTACACATTAAAGGAATTCATGTTGAAATGCAGAGACCTCTCCCTGACAATAAGCTAACTTCTTTGATAGACATTGCAAGGTGCATCTGTCCCAGGGGCTTGTTAGATGAAAGAGAAAGGGGGTTTTGCTTTCGAATCCCCTAAGCGTCAACAATCAGAAAGCCTAGTTTAAGTTTCCAGATCTCTCATTTGAAATAGCCTCCGGTACCATGGTAGAGGTGTGTTTCCCACTTCATAATAACTTTCGGATCCTTCTCTGGGCTCAGAATTCTCAGAGGGCTGAGCACTGCGCTTAGGGGCTTAGGAAATCCCAGTAGAATCCAGGGTGGATGATCACACCCAGAAGATCATCCCCAAGGACTGCACCTCCCAAAGGGAGGATAAGAGGGAAGCAGAGGATCAGGGCAGCTCACCAATGCCAGTGTCTCAGGCAGACAAAATATTCAGCAGGAATTTGTTGGGGAAGAAATGGAGAAATTAAGAAATCAGATGGAAGATGCTGAAGGTGGTATGCAAGAGTGTTTCGTATATTTTCTTTCCTTCATGAAATTCTTGTAGTATTTAAACAATGATTATATTTGTAAAGATGTATCTTGTACAAGGAAAAGAGAAAAGGAATTCCTGAAAAATATTAAGTAAAAAATGAATTATATTTTCCCACTTGTTTATATCAGTAGGTCTCGAAGGATCTGTGAAGTATTGTCTAATGGATCTAGAAGTACCTTAGAGATTTATTCCAAATCTCTTCCTTTACAGATGAAGCATATGAAAGAGTCCATAACAAAAGTAAGAACACAAGAGTGAGGTTTCTTCAGTAGGGGGAACTGCGGGCAAGTCAGCTTCAGCCTTTCACTCACCATGCTGCCCTCCAGGGCTGGGACATGGCCTCTGACCCCTGGGCTGTTAATTGTTTAATATTTAATATTAGTTCATATTTTTTTATTTTCTATTTAATTATTTTATTTAGAGTTATTTTAATGGTTGATTCAGTATTTAGTATTGTTTAATATTACTTACTATTTGTCTATGGAGACGGTGCTGGAAATTGAACCCAAGATCTTCCATGGTAAGGATGTATTCTACCACTGAGCTGTACCCCGACCCCTAATAATTGTCTTTAAATTGGTTCACATTTTTTTAAAAAGTAGCCTTACCTAAGATATACTGGCAGGATCTGGGTTTTAAGGGAAATTAGATATAGATATAGGTACTGTATAGGTATAGATAGATAGATATGACATCATAAAATATCATTACATCCTTATTTATTTTATATTTCTATCAAAATATAGATAGAAACACTAAAATTCAAAAATTAATGTTCAATTTAGACTACCATAGATGGTCTAAATCATCTTGTATACCACTAGTGGGATACCCTTGCCCTTTGGAAGCATTAGATTGACAACTTCTACAACCCCTTCCAGTATTAGGATTCTGCAAAAAGAGATTCAGTTACGTGAACTTGGCCACATCTGGAACACTTTGTCTTTTTCTTTCCACCTTTCTAAAGCATGGCCCTGCTCAAATCTCATTTCTCCATGAAGGCTTCCATGCAGAAAAAAACTAACACAGCTTTAGCAAGGCCTGTGCAGGGTTAGTCTTTGCTTATGTCTGGGACTTGGATTTCAGCAGTGTTCGCATCATTGCTTAGCAATATGCATACCTCACAGTCTCTAAATTGTCTGTGCAGATAAGGTGGTTTATACTGAACACCTGTGTTCTTTCTTGGAGTCTGGAATGTTCCTTCTTGGAGAAAGGATGCCTAGGTAGCCAGCCCCCAGTAAAAACCCTGGGCTTTCTGTCCAGCTCCCCTGTAAACAGTGCTTTACTGTCACAACCCAGTGATGGAGGAATTAAGGCATCCTATGTGACGTCTCTGGGTGAAGATTCAGAAGCTTGTGCTTTGTTTCTTCTGGACTTCACCCAATGTACTTTTTCCTTTAGGTAATTTTGCTTTGTATCCTTTAGCTGTAATAAATTGTAGCCAAGAATATGACTATATGCTGAATCCTGTAAATTCTAAAGTGAATGGTTGGTTGGTCTTGGAGGCTCTACACACAGCTTCCTTCCATGATCATCCCAGCTTCCTACCCTGAACTCTTTCAGCATCTTCTCTTCCTGTCCTGAACTCTTTCAGCAACTTATAAACAAACAGGATAGTGTAACTCTCTTTTTTGTTTTGTCAATCAATATAGAAATATAACATATATTGCTAGTAATATATCTCCTATTCATTAAGCTTCTGTAAAATCAGGGACTATTTCTTACATGATTTAGAATTTTATTTGTGCCTAATGCTATTTTGTTCATAATAATTGTTTTAAGTTTCTTTTTTAAAGGCAATACAAACAAAACAAAAATTGGGGATGCACTGTGCAGTTATTGTAAAGATAATTTTGAAAGTACAGGGAAGCAAAAAAATTCATCCATGATTCTCAACTTAGTCATATCATTTTAACAACTTGGTTATATACCCTTTTAGTCCTTTCAATCTATAAATAGCTTTTATAAAAATTATATCATGATTTGTGGTAGTTACCATTTTTCAGTCAGTACATCAATAACATATTTTGTTACATGTGAGAGTTACGTGTGATTTCATATTTATCAGTAATTTATTTTAATGTTTTTGTAACATTTCATAATAGTGCATGTCCCAAACTGGTGATTCTCAAGCTAAATGGCATCTATAGACATGCTTTATTTGTATAGTATAGCACTGACTTGCCCAATGTCTACAAATAATTTGTTAGAATTAGTTCCCAATCTTTAAATTTGGGAGACTTCACTTAAAACTCCATATTTTCAGCTTTTCTTCAAAAACATGGACATTCCACACTCCCATTGGGCCACATGAGTGGACCTAAGTGGAAGTCGCCAGTGCTCTGTTTGCCACAGTCCCCACCATTCCCTGAGGCCTCCCTAAAACATAGTCGAGGACCAGTTTCTATTTATCATGCTCTTGGACTGATTTTTTTCCACCATAGTCAAGTAAAATATTTCTTTTCCTCATCTGTCTATTGAAAACTAGCCCAAAGGGAACAGACAAGGGAGGCACACATTTCAAGTAAATGAAAGAGAACATAATTCTCCAGTCCTTAAACCATGGTTGAGAAACCTCGCGGTACACAGGGAGCCCACAAGAACACTGAGGGTGTTTTTACTTATCAAGAATCATGCCATGATATTCAATACAGTGAAACACTGTACAAACTTCCATCCTGGGGGAGTTCACTGTTTCGACCATCATGCTACATTCGATGTCACCTTATCTTTACAAGGATGGGTCTTCATTGGTTTCTGTGCTGAAAAATAAACACCGTGGGAAAATAAACATGAGACAGGAAGTGAGGGTAGACCTGTCCAACCCAATTCTAGTTTAACTAATTGTACAATGCCCAACAGTTGCACATGTGCCACTAACAATTATGTTTACTAAAGAATGAAATATAAATTTATTTTTTTCTTCCAACATATGTGAAATATTTTTCAAACAGTCACTAAGTTGTTAGGATATAAATACTTATTTGTTTATTTGGGCCCACATACTTAATAGACCTAACAATGAGGTGCTTATTTTGACCTAGGCACTCTGTAAAAGTCTTACTGAGACAGTGAGGGAATCGTTGGTGTATTTCTTTAGAACTAAAGACACTGTGCTGACTGGTTTCACTTCTAGTTGGTCCCCATCCACATGGCCACAATGTCTAGAGATTATAATATCTGTGTTAGATATGTGTACAGATGATCCCCAAGTTATGCTGTCTCTCCTTATGATTTGTTGACTTCAGGATGGTGCGAAATCTCTATGCATCCACTAGGATCCAAAGCATGATACTTGAATTTGTATCTTTTCCTGGAGTAGCAATAGCTCTCTTGCTATACTGGGCAGCGGCAGCAGCAAGCCGCCCCTCCTAGACAGCCACACACTCTACAGTGTGTTCTGATGTTCCATACGTTAAGTGTATTAAACGCACTTTCAACTTACAATGGGTTTAATGGGACATAACTTCCCTGCAGGTCGGGGAGCATGTGTATGATAATCAGCCTGTCTCCTATCCCTGGGTCATTCATAATTGCTTTTTACTATTTAATAAACAAAGAGAAGCATCTGCGGAGCTTATCTACATTTAAGATAATGTCCTATTCTAAAATCCTAGAAGAAGAATCTCTGCTTTTGAGGCTGTCAAAACTTATTTCTGGATTAATTCAGCTTCATTGGAGAATCCTGAAGATAAAACAGGCTGTCTGATACTCAACAGTTGTTGAATATAACGTGGGGCCTGAGTTGAACCTGACTCATAGAAACATCAGATTGGCTCTCCAAAAGCACTGGGTTGTGCTTTCCTTTCCTTGCCTGAGGGGGGCTCCACCTCCAATACAGCCCCTGGAAGCACAGTCAACATCACCACAGAAGAGGTCTCCTTATGGGAACCAGGGCTCTGGCCAGTTCTATGAAAAACCCATCTGAACCCTGAAAGGTCAAACGGCCTGGTGGTCAAGGGATTTGCATTGAAGCCAGACTGATTTCAGAAAGAATTTTCTGTGGGACATTTAAAGCCTGACTTTGTGTCCCTGTAATACCCTGCACCCTAATCCCTTCCCAGTCTTCTTCATCTTACAGTGGCTCATACTCTGACTCCTAGGGAATCTTCAGCCAAGAGATCTGTGGCTGGGCAAAATAATAAGGCTGTAATAGACCAAAAAGAGACCAGGACAGTGTCCACGTGTGTCCAAGGAGGCCTGAGCTTCATGGCCTGTGTTGTAATTGATGGAGCTCTTAGCTAAGATCAGAGCTGCATCCAAGTCCCTCCTTACAGGCCTACTCCTGACAACTCTGTGATCTCAGGTTCATTTAGTCTCCTTGACCGACCCTCTGTCTACTCATTCTTAAAATGAAACTGATAATGTCTATGAGATGATAAAATAAAATGACCTCCATGAAAATGACTGATAAAATACTTACATAACTATGAGGAGATTTAACTAAGAAAAGAAGTAGAAACCCACGTATATTGATCTGTCCAGGGAAGATTCTGAAGGAATAGACCAGGAAAAATGATTTTTAATTAGGGAACTGAAAAGCAGATCTCCAGCCTCCTCATTCAGTGATCTTTCCGCTCTCTGATGGTGACGTAGACAAATCAGAGGTGCAAGACACTGGTCTGAAAGATTGTGCTGGATAGCATGCTGTAGTAGCTGCAATTGCTGCTAGAAAGCTCTGTGCATCTAGATGAAGAAGAAAAGGGACCCCAAAGAGTGGGCAGAGACTGGCACTCTTGATCAGTCCCTCAGTGTTGCCAAAGGATGGCCTCTCCCCCATCCTCCTTCCTATGCTGCCAACTCTCTGTGCTTTATCCCAAGATTTGGGATGTGTTGCTGCTTAAGTGAAAGTAAAATGGTCCAAGGGCTAGAAATGTGAGCACAAGGGGCTCTTTCACCATTCTCTTGAGTAGAGTAAATCAGGAACAGAGCTTTGGTCCATCAATGCTCTGCCCTCAAGGGAGACATAGAGTCAATGAACTTTGATAGCCCAAGAGAAAGGCTATGATATGCTGGGCTCACAATTTATGCAAAGAATTGATATTCACATGTGCTACAAGGATGGTGGGGCCAGAGCCAGCAATGTCAAGGGAAGCATTTGGGAAGAAGGATAGAGCAGCTGCCTTCTCAAATCCCAAGCACCACTGCTATACGGCCTGGGCTCTGCCTTCCCAGACAGGAGACAGCTTATTCTGGAGACACTTGTGAACATGAAAAGGGACAGGGAGGGACGTTGGGGGAAGAAATCTATTCTACCTTGCAGCTTTCCATATACACCCCAATGGAGAGTGGGTAATTTGTTATGTTTAGTGAGCAATACTGCCTTATGTGGAGGCAAAAATGCCAGAGGGATGATGAGGTAGGTTGCCGTGGGAGACCAAAAGACTCAGCTCCCCAAGTTTGTACAGACAGGAGAATCTGAAGGAGTGGCTGCCTCCGTCCGTCAGGATAATCAGCCCTTGAATTTGTGCAGACTTCTACATTTCAAGGTGTTTTATAGCCATGGCCATAGACGAGCCTCAGAACCTATGACCCACAGAAGTAGGTGGGCCTGGTGTTATTTTCCTTCTCTTTCAGGTGACAAGACTGAAACAAGGAATTTTAAAAATCATCCAAAGTCACAAAGGTGGATAGATATAGTTCTTGTTTCCGAATGTTTTCCGTATGTATCTTTGCTTTTTTAAGGGGTACATAATTTAGCTAAAGACAACAGGGCAACTATACCAGACTCTGTAGAAAGACGAAAAATGGGTTGAGATCCCATTTCATATAGAGGAGACCAAACTCACGGACATCATCAAAAAAGAAAAGTTGAGCAAATATACCCACTGAAATTTGAACAATATCTAAGGACACCTGAGGTGAAACCTGTAGCCAAGCAGGTCAAGGCCCCCTGCCTTTCCGGACGACGTCTCTACACTGCCCACATTTCCTGCACCTCGGCCACACAGAACTACCACTGCTGTTCCACAGATCACCAAGTTCTTCCCACTTCTATGCTCTGCTGCACCCCCTTCCTGAACTCCAAGTTCAAATATCAAAGTTCTCACCAGATTGTTTTAAAATCCCATATTGCGTTAATGGCTCCCGCCACTGAAATCACTTTGAAATGTTTCTATTTCCCCCATCCATCTCCTCCACTGGGCTGTGAGCTCTCTGAAGGTAGGACTGTATCGTATCCTCTCCTGAATCCGAGCATCTGCCAAAGTTCCTGGCACTTACCAGGATCCTAATAGGCAGACGGGCAGTACAGTCACCAACACCACTTTAAAGTCATTTATTGAGCACCTCCTGGGCCTGGGCATTATGTAAGCAACAGGGGAGAATGTGCTAGGCCCACACTCCAGCGCTCATGGAGGCATTTGATGAAATAGGAAGAACACATGAGCTGTACTGAGTTCTGATGATTTCATTGACATTCTAGGAGTCCAAGTGTGGTGAAAATCTGAGATGTTCAGGGAAGCATCTGGGTGCCTTGAAGAAGAAAGAGAGATAGGGGCCTTCCAACACTATCAGGGCCTTCTTCTGAGCTGAGTTCTGTGGGGATCAGCATGAGACACGGACCCAGTTGTTACCAGGTTGGGAGTTACTGTATAAAGCCAGCAGAGCTGACACAAACAGAAGAAAACTGAAGACCAAGTGCGAAGGACTGCCGCTTCTATGCAATTGCCTTGGCTTGTATGGAGATTTTAAAGAAGAAAAGTCTAGAGAAAAGGCTAGAGAAGCCTTCCCGGAGAGGGAGACACGGTCTGGACTGTGGATTATATTTACATACAGGAAGGTATATATCCCTAGAATAAGGAACAATCACAGGCGTGGAACAAATAACCAATATGGCTTGAAATAAGCCGCACATAGCCTGGAGCGCATCCTTACAAATTCCATCTCAGACAGAAGACATGAAAAAAATGTCACCTTCCTTCACACCCAAGACACTGATTTTTTTTTTTAAATAGGGAGAATTAAAACAAAAAAGAAAAGAACTCCAGATGGATTTTAAACACAGTGGGGAATTGGGCGGTGTGATGGCAGATGGCTATTTCAGCTGTACATGGGTAAAAATAATTTCAACTCCCCAATACCCAGGCCTGCTCCGAACTTGTGAAAACCTCTCAAGGAAAAGCTGCAACGTGATACTCAAAGCACAGAGCTGCAGCAGATGGGGCTGAGGGCTCAGAGTCACCAACCAGAAAGTATCTGCTGCTGTTGGGCATTTGGTTCTGTCGGGGCTGGCTTCTGTGTCAGCCCAAGTCCAAGAAAGCTCTCTGCCATTTTTTCCTCTACATTGGAAGAGAGGAGAAATGAGACAAACTGCTTGGGGGCTATCAAGTATAAAGACTGAAATCACGGGGAGGGGGAAGCGCACAGAAGGGAAGGGTGGTGTATGTGCAGTCATGGTGGGAAGCTCGGCCCAGAGGAAGGCAGGGTAGTGACTTCGAAAGTTGGCATTTCTGGATATTTGAAGACTGGCTTCATAGTGTCAGGAGTGGGGTTTACATGGAAATTCACTCTGATATCTGAATGTCACTTTCTAGAACACTGACCTTTATCAAACTTAGCTGTAAGGGGTGACAAGAATGAACAGTTCACAAAAGTGAGGCAAAACTACCAGGAGCAGGAGAAAGACTTGGGCTTGCCAGAGGTCCAGCATTAGGAGCCTGTGACCAGTTGAGGCTATGTCTACACTTCTAGGGAACTGAGTCTCCGAGGGACTGCCTACCACAAATGCGGTTGACAGGAACTGTGGCAGTTTGGTCTCTGATCCCAGACCCCGGAGGTCAAAGGTGCAGACAAGAGGCCTTGAGGCGAGCTCTGATCCCAAGCACAGGCAAGGGTTCTCTGCCTTGACTCCTACTTCCTGGCGACTAGATCCATATCAGCTTACTGTTGCGCACCGTGGTTTCCTGGGTTCGCCTGGGCAGCAGGCCAGGTACAAGTGAATGGGAGGAGAGAGCAAGTCACAATACCACAGTGGAAAGGCTGAGGACACATGGTGGCATCAAAGGAAATGAGGTTCCGGATAGGAACTGCTGGCCCAGTAGGGAGACTGGCCTTCTTCAGTGAAGGTGGCTGGGTGGGGAGGGCAGGGCAACAGTCAATGTACAGCAGTGGTGCTTAGTAATAAATCCACATGAACTTTCTCCATGTGAATTCAAGCAATCTTAGGGTCAGGACAAACCCCAAAAGGAAGCAAGTGAGGGGATCTGGGTTAGAGTCTGCCCTGTGGACCAAACTGGGGCTCAGGGCCTATTTCCAGCCTACGAAGAATAAGACTGTGCCTTTCTTTTCTTTCTTGGTTCAAAACAAGACCTGACTGGCTGATTGTCCTCTGCGTGTAAGGGACAATGGAGACCTGCAGTGAGAGGTGCCGCCCCAGCGGCCAGCTCCCACACAGGCAGGACCCTCCTGCCCAGCTCGCTCCTGTCAGCCACCCCCATGCTGCTCTTCCCTTCTCTGTTCCCATTGTCCTTGTCTGTCCAGGTTGGCCTAGCTCCCCAGGTGGCCTCAGATGACTCACTCTGGCCCTTGCTGGTCCCCTTCTTTCCTTCTTTTCCCATGGCAACTGCATGCGCTTTCCAGACGGTACCCACGCCAGGCTTCTTGCTCCCAAATGGCACCTACGTGAATATCAGGGTCCAGAAGCAATTGATGAGGCCCTCAGGAGCGCACACAGTAACACGGGTCATGAGGTTAACTGATGCCTAAGACAAAGGCAGACTGGGTGAAGCCAAACCACCCGTGGGAGCTCAGGGAAGGCACGGTGGGTGCCTGGGTCTTAGGGATCAGTTAACTGGTGATTCTGCAGGTGATTCTGCAGGGGAAACAGGACCTCACGTAGCCTGCGCATAGAGGGAGGTCTTTGGACAGCGAAGAAAGTGGGGCATAGTCACTGATTTGGGGGTTTTCTCAAGGACCTCTGACCCTGCTATAAGAATTGCTCCATGGTATTCTTGTAGGATTTGAAGTTAATTTGCATCTTACATCCTTTTACATAAAAGAATCACTTAGATTTTAAGAGTCTTCTAAATAAACCCTTCATTTCATAGGTTTCAAAGTGAGACCCAGAGATGAGAAATGCCTTTTTAGTAGCAGATCTGTGATCTATACAGGGCACATGTCTGTACATGTCCCCGATCCTTGACTCTCTCTTCCTTGGGATTGAAAGAGACAAGGGCACAAGAGAATGAAAAGGCCCTCCCCGAACTCTACATGCGAGGGAGAGCAAGGGGCAGCCTCAGGAGCTGGTGAGGCTCGGCACTGAGCCTCAGTCCTCCCGCCCCTCACCACAAAGGGAAGAACGAGATGCAGGGGCTCTGCCGTCACCCAGGCTCCTGCCTCCCCCTGCATTTATGTGGCTTTCCCTGCTCTTGGCCCTCAAAGTCCTCAAGCTGGGGTATGCATTCATGTCACAGATACTGACTTGTGGGTACTGCAGTGCGCTCCCTGGACAAAGTGCCTGTTCATAAGGAGCTGGTTCGCTGGTGGGAAGATATAGACAAAACAGTAATAACAGAGTCAGATGATGCCAGACACTTTTGGGAAAACAGAGCAGGGACCAGGGATGAGAGTGTTGGGCAGGTGGTGAATGCACTAGCGAAGGTGGTGTCTCTGAGGAGCAGCGACCTGGAAGGAGGAAGGAGACCAGTCATTTGAACACATGCAGCTAGTTGTAGCAAGTGCAAAAGAGGCGAGGCAGTCACTCGCCGGTGGGTTTGAGGAACAGGAAGGGGTTAGGGGCTGGGGGCCGGGACAAACTCAGCAGAGAAGAAATTCATAGCAAGAGAGGTCAGAGGAAGCAGCTATGGCAAGGGCTTGGATTTAACTGAGAGTTAGCTGGCAGCCTTGGGAGGTTTAACTTAGGAGAACCTGATACTTTAAAGGGGGAGTGAGAGGAAGAAGAAGTGCGCCCAGCGTATGGTGGAATCTAAGTGAGAGATCATGGTGACCTGGCCGGGAGTGACAGAGTAAACCAGGTACGCTCCCCTTGCCCCACTCAGAGAGCCCTTTTTGCATTAAATAGCATTAAATAACCATATAAACTCCCAGCATGATAACACTTTGCACTTTGGTAGTATCCATTGATTGGATGACCGTTTAATGCCCACATTTCTAAATGAATCCAAGATGTCTACATCTCAGTAGAGTTTCCACACATCTGAAAAAGAGTCGTACATACAGATCGATGATTTTCAGGCTTTCTATCACAAGGTGGCCCCAAAATAGGCACTGAAGCTTCGTTTCTCCCACTTCTTCCATTCCACAGACCAGCCTAGGCCCTATTTCCTTGGCCTCTGTGCTAGAATGGGGTCCAGGAGTTCACGGGGGCTCAAGTAGTGATGGGCATTGATGCTAACTGAGCAGGGATTCATAACTTGGAGTGATCTATAGTTGTGATTGCAAATACGATCAGCTCAAAGTTGTAAACAAAAATGCATGTATGTGCGCTATGAGGCCAACTTTCATTGCACTGTCAGGGCTCCTTACTAAGAAAATAACAGAGAGAGGGTAAGAACCCCAGGTTGAATGAGCTGTTCTTCCCAGATGCCGCATATGTCTCCAGAAGACTTTCAATGCCTAACCCCAAATAGCGAGCGTCAGGTGGGAAACGCAGACATTCTTAACCACAGGCTTCAATTCACCCAACCAGGAAGGGACACTGGCAGTCTACACATAAAATGTCACCTCTCTGATTCCAGAAGACAATTTCCTTTCCCCTAAAGCCAGTCTTGGACCTTGCCTATAATGTGCTCAATAAGAATTTGTGGAATGAAAAAATGCCATGCAAGCATTCTCATCTGAGAAATAGCAGAGCTACGAGATCATTCAAAAGGAACTCATGTATTTGGAGCAAAATAAATAAGTAAAACAAAAGCCAAAGGCTGAATGCACCCTTGGATAAATCACGCTTGATTTGAAGGTCAAGAGCGTTACAATGCTCCACTTCACAGAGGTATGGTGTGGTAGAAGAATTTGCAGGATATAATTATGCACCCCTTAAGCATCCCTACTGCCTGCCATGCGATGTGAAACAATGTGTCACAGTCCTGTACAGTCAAAGCAGTAATTTACAGAAGTCAGCAATTCCACGGGGCAGGTAGGCCGTATTTCAAAACTAGAGAGGGAGTTGGGGGGAAAAGGGGGAGCTAACCGATCAATTTACAAAGATCCTGCTTCTCTGCCACTCTGCTGACCTTTCAGGCAAGACCTAATGCCAATTAGCTCAGTTATAAAGTCCATAATTCTTGTGGGGAAGGCCGTGTGTAGCACATGATCATTTTACAACGTTCGCCCTAATTTGCAGCCCCCAAACATGGGCTCCTGGGGCTGCAAGGTGGGGGTGGGGGGAGTTTGTTGGCAAGCGAAGGGAGCAGCTGGAAGGGATCACAGAGCGCAATTACTGTCTGCGCATGGCCACATCTGGAAAACAGCTCCGTTCTGGCTTTAAAACAGCATTAATGAAGAATGGAACTTTGTGCTAGGAAAGACAGGGTGGGGTAATGGGGGGACTAGGGGGCGTGCCCCTCTGCCCTACACGATGGAGATGAAAAGACAACAAAGAAAACAGGAGGCCGGGTTTGAGACCAAATCCATAGAGAAGAGAGTGCTGACAAGAGAGGGGCAGCAGGGAGACTATTACTTTAGGGAGAAGTCGCTAATGCCCTCATTTTTGCTGTCTTGAAACCTGGCGTCCATTCAAGCTTGGCCCTTTAGGTACTGGGTGAACAGACATTTGTCTACAATGTGAAGTTTTAGCAGTATTTAGAAGATTCCCAACTAAAAGAATATGTACCTCCAGCACCTAATTCTACCACTAAACATTCAGTTCTTCCATCAGAATGTGCCTGCATCATTGCAAGCAAATGTGCTTGCACCTTCAGGATGCCAGACACATAGTAGTTGCTCAATAAATATTCAGTGACTAGACCAAAATTAAATAAATCGAATGAGTCATTTTATGACTGTGACCCAATTAATTGATTAATATCTCTGATTTCTCAGTGATTGATATAGCACTAAGCCATTCATTTTCCATTGTGAGTGCTAAGGACTCGGGGGTATAAGCCAATGTCCCCCTTCTTGCCTTTGTACCTGGTTCTCTCTTGCCCAGTACCACATCCTGGTCGTTGCATATATGTGTGGAGATTAAGATCCACTGTCTCATCCATTCCAAATGCTGTGACAGATTACCATGGACTATGTGACTTACAACAAAAACAATTCATTTCTTACAGTTCTGGAGTCTAGAAGTCTTGGGTCAGGGTGCCAGCAGGTCCAAACTCTAGTAGGAGCCTCTTCTGGGTTGCAGACAGCTGACGTCTCCTTATTGAGTCCCTGTGTAGAGGAAGGGAGAGAGCAGGTCTCTGAGGTCCCTTTTATTTATTATTAAGGGCACTAATCTCATGCATGAGAGTTTCCCCATCTTGACCTAAGCACCTCTCAAAGACCCCACCTCCTAATGCCATCGCCTAGAGGGTTGAGCTTTCAACATATGAATTTGGTGGTTACACGCATTCAGCCCACAGCACCCACCTTATCACAACTTTACCTTATGAAAACCCCAGAGACCGGACCATAGGCCTCTCTACCTCCTACCCCTAGGGCAGAAATTCTCTCATGGGTGTTCCTTACAAGCCGTTCTTCATGCTCCCCAGAGATGTCTTCGGTAGAGTAGAAAACTAAGATCTTCAAGCAGATCTGGGTTGGTGTTTTACCTAGGCTACCTGCCAGCTAAGTGATCTTGAGCAGGTGACTTAATCTTTCTACATCGTGGTTTCCTTTTACCCCATGCTACCTGACTCATGGGATTAGTGTAAATAGTAAATGTGATGATGTATGTTATTGTGATATCCCAGCTGCTCAGAATTCCTTGTCTATAGATATGCAATACAATTTATATTCCTGTGCCTATGACCTTGTGTGCAATCAGTGTGTGGCCAGATTGAAGGTGAACTGAGGGTACACCCCAAAAAAGATGTAAGTGGTTGCTTCTGATAGGGAGCACCCTTAGAGGGGCATGTTGGAATTTTCCCACTCCTGAGAGCATACCACTTCTACACTGGTATCGCCAATGTAAAATATAAAGACACTATGTGTATGAGAAATCTTTAGGATACTCTTATCATTCCCGTGTGTTCCACACAGACTCGAACGTGACGTATCTGCAAACCTGAGCTCAGTCAGGTAACAGCTACTATAGACTCTAGCATCAGGCCTGCACCCAGGAAAGAGGAAACAGTGGGCAAAGGCAGACAGACTTGGCATCAGCCCTCAAGCGTTGGGATACCAGCATCCTCTACATTCTTAGTTGTTGTTCTGTAATGTACTTTAACTTTTAACTGACACATAGTAACTATACGTAATTATGGGGTACAGTGTGACATTCAATACATGTATACAATGTGTAATCATTAGATTGGCATAATCGTCATATCCACTACTTCAGACACTTATCATTTTTGTGTTGGGACTGTTCAAAGCCTTCTCTGCTAACTATTTTGAAATACATAATTAATTTTAGTCAACCCTAGTTACTATACAGTGGTCAACCCTCTGGGATATTAAAGTTGTTCCCCCAGTTGATCTCAGAAGTCAGAAGTAGAATAGAGGCTACATTCCTAGCATCGTAACCACGGAAGCACTACTCACCAGCGTGGAAGCTCACCCGGTGAAGTGCACCGGGGACTCTACTACCACTGTTTCAGATCTTCCATCACTTTCACCTACATCAACCTCTTTCCAGGGCTTCTCACCTCCTTTTCCCCAGCTGGTTCCTGCAACAGGTTCACTCCATCCCTGCCACTATAACGAGAATGTACTCTGGTTTCCAAGGTGTCTCCATAAAAGGCTGCCTAAGATGCTCAGGCCAGGCCGCTGAGCCCGTTACTGTATCTACATTGCACTCATCTCCCTGTCAGCCCATCGCATTGCAATCTCAGGATCAGAGGCTATACGCTCTTGAACTTCCTAAGGAAAGGCATTTGAGCAGCTGGATCTGACTCACAGTCTCATCTCAACTCCCAAAATGTCCCCAAACCCTGTCTCTTCCAGAGTCTCCTTCCCAGCTTCTCTGAAGTTGGCCATCAGAAGTATGCCCCTCAAAAGACTACCAGAAGTCTCACATTTGGGCCTTGGGGATGGTGAGTAGGAAATCCCTCCCAGCACGGCCTGCTCCCTGACATTTTCCTGGTTGAGGAAGTGTCTGGTGGCCAAATAGAATGCTCAGGCTTTTGCTCTGGGACAGTGGGAAGTTAAGTGTCTCTAGCAGACAAAGCCCTATAGTATAAAAGTGTGCAGACCTTACACTCCTCCAAAGTAGACCATCACGGACTTGTACCAGGGTCTTTTCTAATCGCCTTTATGATCATCTCTTCATTTTCTAAACATGTGGCAATAGTAATTGTTATGGCTTATATCTAAAATGTTCCCCCCAAGTCTCATGTGTTTGGAGGGAGATTGGATTATGTCCATTGATGAGTTCAGTGACTGAACATGCGGTCAAGAGCCGGGGCCTGGTTGGAGGCAGGTCACTTGAATGTGACCTAGAATGGTGAATTCTTGTATCTGGCCCCTCCCTTTTCTTTCTGCTTCCTGGCTGCCATGGTTTGAGCAACTTCCCTCTGCCAGGCCCTTGAACCATGTGATTTCTGCCTTAGAGCCAGCCCCAGCATGGACCAAGCCCACTGAAACCATGGGCCAAACTAACTAAACCTCTTCTTCTTTAAATTGTGTCATATATTTTGTCTCCATGATGGGAAAACTAATTTACAGTAGTGTATGGGCCGTGGACTAAACTCAGTAGGGACCAGATAGCTAACACTGGAAGGACTGGCTTATTTTCCCTGTCCCCTTTGGAGTGGGCTTAGTTCTGGGCTCCAATTGTAGTGCTAAAACCCAGAGGACCTTCTGTTAGCTGCAAGCACCAGGTTTCAGCTCAAGAGCTCCCCCCTGGGGAAGAGGATGCTCAACTCAAGACATCTGGCCTTAGAGGGCAAGAGACCATGCACATCAAGACCACCAAGCAGAGGTTTCCAGGATGCGGCCCCAAGTCTCACTGAATGCCCTCATCCACTTACTGCCTCTGCCCACATGTTCACACCCTGGATCTCTGGGCCCCTCTGTGAAAGTGTGCGCCTTTCTAGAGAGGCCATTCCTTCATCTATTCACTCACTTGTTCATTCTACTAGACTGGTCTACACCTACCTGGAATCTACTCTACTGACCAAAGGAATTGTGTGTATTTGGATAGCACCCGAAGGTTGAAAACTTTCACATATTTTATTCATTTAAACCACAGCCATCCAGGAAAGTTATACCATTTCTTTTCTAAAAATAAGGAATCTGACCCCAGCACCCCTCAAAAAATAAAAAATAAATAAAAATAAGAAATCTGAGTTTCAGAGAGGCTAAATGGCTTTATCCAAGCCCAAGAGTCAGTAAGTGGCTATTGCTATACCACAGTTGAGGACCCCCACTGCTGCCCCAGCATCATCTCTCTATTCTGGGTTCCCTCACTACCACCTCCTTTCCACCTGTAAACTTCAAGGATTTCGTCCTCTCCTTCCCAGGCATTGCCTCCAACTCTCCACACAGAGCCTTCTCTGCCCTAGGACAAGCTTAGGTTGAGGATACTGGTTCTAGATGTCTCCTCCACCTTCCCAGCTGCCTCTGAAACAAACATCTCCCATGCACCCCACAGGATCTTACCTGGAGTCTCTATACAGGAATGAAGGGAGAACAAAAATAAGAAGTAGGGTAAGATGTGAAGTTTAAAGCATTGTTAAGAAACTTGGGCTGAAGTTAGTCTTTATCTTCTCTGAAATGAGAATAAAGCTCAGCCTTTTCCCAATGGCTCCTTATACGGGGGCCTCAGAGTTCTCTCCCTCTCCCCCATGTCCCCTCTTCTCCCACCACCCCTCCCCCTCTTCCTCTTTCTCTTCCTCTCTCCAAAGATTACATTCCTGCTTGTCCCCATCTCTTTTCAGGAAGGATCCTTTTTACCCTAATTCTAGAAATTATGAACAATTGTCATAAACCCATTCAGCTCACAGAGCACCAGGTTAGACACTGTTATTCTCATCCCTTCTACCTCACACCAAAAGAGTCTATTTAGGTCATTGCCTGACAGAAAAATATCGCAATGAGACATTGTCCCTGTCACTATGATATAAGCAACAGCACAGGTTAGTATGTGGCAAAAGCTAAAACAAACAGGACAGATTAGAGTCCTGAGGACTGGAAGGAGGATACAGAGAGCGAAGGACAGGGAGGGGGGTACAGGGCCACCAGGAACAGTGGTCAGACTGGGGAAAGGCTTTTAGGGTTAATATATGCTGTAAAAGCAGGCTTTGGGGAAGATGTTTTGGGTGGGGAGCAGATCAGAATTGAGCAAGGTATGTTTGGAGGAAGTAAGGAGGCAAGCCAAGGTGAATCAGAGGAGCAAGCCCCTGTGTGGGGAGACAGCCCACACCTTGGCAGCAGAAGGGCCTGGGACTTTGCTCTTGGGTCATGCTTCCCTCTATGGTTCAGCTTTGTCTGGGGACGCTGCTTGCAAAGGGTAATGGAAAAACCAACGGCTGGTTTGTCTGCTGTCAGGGCTCCTGTCCCAGGCCAGGTGTTCCAGGGGCCCGGCTTCAGAGGGGAATGTATCACCTCCAGGCACATTCTCCAATGGGCCAAGGTCACGTGGCTGCCTCTCACAGGAGATGAGGTGGGACATGGCCCCGGCTGTGTGCCAGGAAAAGGGCAGCTATCTGTGTGGGCATCCTGACAGTCTCCACCTCACAGACACTCAGACACTAACCAAGCAGTTACCAAATGTCAGCAATCTTATTTGCTTCAGATTTTTATAGTAAAAAAAAAAAAATGCTCAGCAGAATTAAAAACTCTTGGATCCCACCCCTCATTTCCCTTCTTCCCTCTCTAGCAGCAGCCCCTAAAATGAACTGCATGTGTGTCTCTCTCTTCTGTGTGTTCAAATGCCCTGTGGTACTACTTGACATGGTACTGAATTTAGATAAATTTTATGTTTACAAATATATTGTTTTGTGATTTGTCCTTTTTGCTCAATATTTCTGTTTGAATATTTCTGTTATTGATGATTCAACTCCATTTCCTTTACTTTATCTGTCCTATAGAAAGCTATCATAGTTCGTATTTCCCCATCAGTGGACACTGGATTCAGGTGTTCTTTTTTCTTCTGTGTGAATTATGCTGTACTGAAATCTTTGTACCTATTTCCTGAGGCATATAGTTCTTCCTCCTGGTGTAGAGAACACGTGAGACTCTCCACTCCCACTCAAAAGTAATTAGTAAGTGTCCATTGGATAAAATGGACACCAACACTGAATAATGTCCGGGATGCAGGCTGGAGTTCCTGCCTGTAAGGAGCTTGTAGTTTAGCATAAAGACAGCCTGTTATAAAGCCGTTTTAAAAGGTCTAGGGCAGTGCAGACAGCCCATACATAATTAAGTGGTAATGTGCAATTGGCTGAGATAGGAGAGATGAAGGCAAACAGGTTAAGAGGGAAATCTACACCAGGGATGATCATGGGCACCTATCATCCCAGCACTCTAGGAAGCTGAGGCAGGAGGGTTGCAAGTTCAAGCCCAGCCTGGGCGATTTAGCAATTTATTGAGATCCTATCTCAAAATAAAAAATAAAAGAAGGATGGGACATGCAGCTTAGTTCAAAGACCTTGGGTTCAACCCCCAATATTGAAAAACAGGAGGGAGGGGGAATCTACATGAATGGTTTTCCAGGAAGGACTTCCTAAGTGAACTTGACCTTGCTGGGCACCTCGAAGAACATAGAGGAGCGAAGGGCTCAGTGGCAAGTGTGCAGTGACTAGGACAGAGAACTTCCCTGGCCGGAGGAACAGCAGAAGCAAATGCCCTGGGGCCGGACTAAGCGTGGAATGGGGGATGTCTGTGTGTCCAGAGCGTCCGGCTGGGATGAACTTGGAGCTACGCCTCCATTTTCAAAGTTGAGCTCAGCCCCACATGTGGGCCGCTGTCCACGTGGCCTGATGCCTCAGGCAGCTGGCCCAGGTGGTATTTTTCCGTTACCCTGAGAAAAGAAGTCTGTGACTTGTTGATAGCAATGAGACCATTCAAGGAGAAAGCAATTAGGGATGCTGAGCCCTGGCCCCGGAGAGGAGGGAGGGAAGGAAAACGTTCCCTCTGGGGAAAGGGGCCGGATGGGAACCGTCCAGAAGGGTAATTGGTAAATATTATCGTTTCGGTCCCTGTTTGCCTGCTCTGCTCGGGTCCCTTGGCAAGCGGTGCGTTTAAATCACACTGTCTGACTTTGGCAGGTTTAATTGAGTCGCCACTGAAAAAGAAATTATCCCTGTGCTATTAATTTTTATAGTTCCTCGGGGCTTTTAAAAAGTGTTTGGATTTTCTAGGTCTTTGAAAATGAAAACATTAAATTTTATTAAAAGGAAATGTGGGTGGAGGGGTGCTGGCAGGGCCCGGCCAGGCCCTGACAAGACGGTCTGGGCTCTCTTGGGTGGTGTGACGGAAGTCTCGCCCCTTTCAGAGTAAGAGGCAGGTGGTCACCAAGGGCGGGTGATGTCAGCCCAAACCACATCCCCGAAGGCTCCAAGTGGGTGCCAGTCAGTGCCCGCGAGACCCTGACCTCATAGTGAGTCTTTGCTGGCAGCCACAGGCCAATGAGCAGCTGAGAGGGGGCCGCCTGAGGCTCTGAGGAAATGGGCCAGGCCCAGATTGCAGGGCCCGAAGCTGTCTGATTTGGGGGGCTACCGCGCAGAGAAAGAACTCACAGTTACAAACATTGAATTATGTCTGAAAGTGAAATTCTACTGAGAAAGAGAAAAGTCACTACAAACTATGCATTTTAAAAGCTGACAAATTCCACAGGCACCACACCATCTAGAATAACTGAGTCACATCTGTAATACTTTTCTTCTTACTTTTTTTTCAGCTACAAGTGCTTTGATCATGTCTTTAAATGACTGTAATTCTTTCAATATTAGTTTTTACAGAATGAACACAAAGATAACTCAGTCTCTCCTCTAATGAGCTGATCAAATTTTGTACTTCATTATTCACGGTTTGGAAAGATTTCCTTCAGCTTTGCAATTCCTCACCGGTAATGCCACACAAATTTTTGGGATTGCTATTAACTTCGTGAAAACCTCCGTCAAGTATCTTGCATGTATGAGCTATGAGATTTCAGGGCATTTCAACTTTTCTTTAATAGCAACAAATCTAAAATGCACTTTGAATTTATGAAACTTACTAACCAGATTGTCATCGATGTCCTCATTGTAGTGGCATATAATGAATTTGATGTTATCTCTGTCAATGTTGATATTTCCTGTCAAATCAGCAAGACATTTAAACATGGGGAGTCTGATAAATTCTATGCCGGTGATTCTCATCAAGAAAGAAACAAGATGAGTAGTGCATTTATAATTGTATTACTTTGCATGATCAAGTATATTCTTGACAGGAGAGCAATTCCATTTTGACTGGGCAGTGATGAGAATCTTCTGCTTACAATTTTTGCATACTTGATGATTGGAGTAGCTTCTGGCTTTGTGCACTTTAAACTATTTGTTTCCTTTCCACCATCCATGAACTTCCAGACCAGGTACCATAGGACATGTGCCTTAGGGTCTCCACACCTCATCAAATTCCCTTTGGCTCAGCACAGAACATGTCTGTACAGTAGAGTGCTCCTGGAAGCCTTTCCGACCCTGACAGCTAACAATAAGTGAATTACAGAGAGGGAACTAAACAACATGCCAGTAGAATACATCCCACTGAACTCAAAGCAAACATATCTGCCATTTGACTGCTCCTTACTAGTTTCCAAGGTGCCACGCCAATGCCACCCCAAATGAGGGAGACATGATGAGGAAAATCACAGAAAGAAACAGTGGTACCAACAGATGATGGTTCAAATGACTCGCTTTCACCAACTACAAATGCACATAATGACCATGGAAACACATGGTGCTCATGAAGCACCCTGAAGTTTAAGTATCATTAGCATAACGGAAGATGTACTTCTGCACACTGACCAAGACGTAGAGAGGAGGACCTTGAGCCCGGGGCTGAAAGGAAATAAACTATGCACTCGGAGGACAACAACAGCACAGAACTACAACAGTCCCAACATGACAAGCCTCGCAGTTCAGACAAGCGGGGAATCAGGCTGGGATGGGAAGGCCCAGGGAGGCAGGAGGTAGAACTTGAACTGGATGTGATTCAGAGAGCTGAGGGAAGGACACACATGTGCATGTATGTTTGTGTGTGCATATGTGCATGAGTTGCACTGTGTGTACATGCATGTGGCTGTATGTAAGTGTGCAATGTGCACATGTGTTATGTACATGTGCATGTGTGTAGGGAGGGAAGTGAGAGGTCACTATGATCTGTGCTGGCAGAATGACCTGGCGTCATGGACATCAATCTGACAAATACGGTCACTGAGGCCCAGAAAGATGAGGCAACTTACCCAAGTTTCCATATTTGGTCAGTCGCAGAACTCCAGGTGTCTCCAGGCCTCCTGACAGCGTGTCCAGGATGTCCTCCACCAGTTCCTACCCACCAGCAACTTCTGCTTGCTCCCCAGGGCTGCACCAGCCCACCCTGACCAGCTTCTCCCCAGGCAGAGAGCCCCACTGGGCACAGGAAGAAATGCAAGGAGTCTGATGCTTTCCTCCCTCCTGGTCCTGAGGGGTCACTCCACCACTATAGATCACCCCAGCCAGCCCTGACTCTTCCCTTGCCCTTTTTAACCTGGTCTCTCTGCTCCAGCTCTGTCCCCATTTAAAGCCAGGAGGCACTGAGTGTCAAGTGGGGAGAGGTGTGTTTTGGCTTAACAGCAAAGTAGTGAGCCGTTTGTGCACTACTTCCTAAAAGAAGCAAAGCAGACATGGGTCACTTGTGTTGCAGAAGCAGAACTCTTCTCCATAGTTTACATGCTGTTTCAGGCAAGGAAATGAGAATGTGGATTAACTCAAATACCAGTGCAAATAAAAAGCCAAGGAATCATCATAGTAGCATCGTATTTCCTGACCTGTGCTAGGCACTCAGCAGTCCCCACTCTGTGACAACATTTCTCTGATCATGCCCGTCTACAGGCAAGGCAAATGAGGCTTGTTGAAGTTAAGAGTTTACCCCAGTGACACAGCTAGAAGTAACAGGGACAGGGCATAGAGTCAGATAGTCTGAATCAGAGGCTGTGTTCTTACTGTGACATACCGCCTTCCATGGAAGAAAGTGGGATTAACCCCTTAAGACACAGGAGTATTTAAAAGCTTCTAAACAGAAAGGTATCAGCTTCTGTCTTCTGCCTGTCACCCCAAAACATGCACACACACACATCATATCCCTGTCACTGCTCACCCCAGCCTCCTCCCTTGTGACTGTCCCTCCTCCAATAAGGATTCAGCAAGCAGGTTGCTGGCCTCTGACTCCTGTTTAACCCCCACAAGGGCCTTCAATCCTTACAGCTCTTGCCTCTCAATATCTCAGTATCTTAAAGGGAAATTGGGGAAGGGGATGAGATGGTATTGCCACTAACAGGTAAGTACAGGGTGGTGCAGGCTGAGACAACTTCCAGCTTTGCTTAGAAAGTTGAGTTTATGAGAAGCACTGATAACGCAAAGTCAGAGGTTTTCAGTGTGTGTGTGTGTGTGTGTGTGTGTGTGTGTGTGTGTGTGTTTTAAAATATTTCCAAGAGATAACCAAAATTGCAGCCTTATGCATTCACTGGAAATCTGGAGCTGAGGATTCAAGGAGATCTAGAAACAATGCACTCTACCACTGTATCTCATTTTATAGCTGAACCTGTGAACAAACACTGTGTTTGTGCACTTACATGTGCATCTCACAAGGAGAAAAGGAGCCAGGGAATCAGCCCGCACCATCTCCAACTCTTCTCCCTAACTCTGTTTACCACTGGAGAGACCCACTTGCTCCTGCTGAGAAGGGAGGCCAACGCCTGCCTCCCAAGCTGAACTCATAAATCTCCAGCCTTCGGGAACAGGGTCCACCCTTCCAAGCAGAGATAGGCAGACACTGGCCCAGACACATAGAGTGTGGAAACTTCCACTGGCCTGCATTTGACCTCTAAATTTTTGCTCTTAAAGGGACACTGTCTGCTAGAGAACAAGCTGGCTGAACAGCACAAGTTTGTCTGTTCATTTTGAGACACTGTCCTGGAACAGAGGGAAGCTTGTCCCTTTTATTCAATGACTGGGATACCTTAAAAATTGAGGGTCAGAATATCCCTTAAATTCAGAAGGTTGAGGTTATTCTCTCTCTATTCCTGAAAAGGCTGACCTGTGTCCAGGGATTAGCCAAGCAAGGATGTGGCACCCTGGGAGTGTGAAGGAGATGGGACTCCTGGTCATTAGCCACTTGCCTCCAGCAAGCCACCAGCCTCTCTGGGCCTCTGCTTCGCTGACCACTTCATCAGGAACTGTTAGATTCAAAGTCAAAATGACCCGTTATCTCAAGAAGGGGCCCAGAAAAAAAGTTGAGTACTTGCTCACCAGGCACATGCCAATAATTTCAAGAATAACAGATCCAGCTCCAGGTCTTTCAGGAGAAGGCCATGAAAAGGTGGAAAAAGGCAGCCATGATCCTTTCCAGACTGCAGATGTCCCACTTCAGAGGAGGCCCCGTAAGGCTTCAAGGGGGCTGGTCTGTCCCAGATTCTTCTGCTCAGTTCCCTGAGAGACGCTGCAGGCACGAGAGATTCGAACAGGCAGCACCCATGCCCACTCATGATCAGCCTCCCTTTTCTGTCTTGCTAAGTGATTCTTTGTGATCACGGCCATCCTTGTGTCTCACCTCATCTGCTTCATGAGCCTTGTGGTCGGTGGGCCTCATGGAACATACTGTCTGGATGGAGGAGTATGGTGGTCACTTGCGTTGCTGGCTAAATAACTATGGGTCCTCTCCATAGTAGGGTTCCATGATCATCATGATAGGAAGAGCCATGAGGATGGCTCTGGCCAGTGAGTACTGAGCAAAAGCCTCATGTCATAGCCAGGCCCGAGTATTCTTCTTTTGTCTGCACATTCAAGAAGGTTGTCTGGGCTTCATCAGCCTGAGTCCCTGAATGACAGTGTTGACCAGAGACCAGTAGTCACCCACCCAGAGACCACCACAGATATTTAGTACAAGCAAGAACTAGACCTTGCTTGTTTGAATCCAGGGGGACTTGGAGGGTTGTTAATGCAGCGCAGCCCAACCTACTCAACAGGGGCAGATGTGCATGGTGATTAGAGCCAGGACACGGATGCGGTGAGAGCAGCACAGCACTGTGGATCTGAATGCTGTGGAAGTGGTGGCAAACGCTGGTTGCAGCCAAAGAGAAGGAATTTATTCCAAGTGTCATATTACATATATTTGGCTTATTAAATAATCTATCTGCCATTGTAAGGCTGAGAGCACTTCTGGAGGACTGAGGAGGATTTAAATTAAGTTGGAGGGAACTGGGGGAAGCATCCACCTTGCCCATTTCTCCTTGAACGCTGGGTACTGATTCCAACCTAAATCACATTTCTAACATGTCATTGATTAGGAGCACGTCAGCCTTCAGTCGCACCCCACACGACCCCCTACCCTTACCCCTTCCACCTCTCAACACAGAGCTTCAATATTTTATTTATCTCTACCTTGACCCACCCTTTCCTCCAGTGTGAGGAAATATAGTGCCCTCCTTTCCACCTAAATCCAATCCTTATCCACTGACTCCAACCAGTAGCCTGTAAATGCTCTCAAATACCTCCCTACATGAAATAAAAATTATTTCTCAACCTTGAACCAACCCCTTTACTTTGGCCTAAATGAGTCATTAATATACTAATTCTATATTTCTTGCCCCTTAGAATCCACTAGGAGCTTCCTCCTCACAAAATGAAACCCAAGATTTAGGGATTCGATGCTATAAAAGTCAACTCAAGGTGTATTTAATCCAGACTTCCTATCTCACTGTGGCTGGTGATAGCTATTTCAGAACAATATATCTAGGAAATCAATATTCTGTGAAATAGGGATTTCAAGGGGAAAGTTCACCCTGCCTGGCTACATGTGAGTAATTAGGTAAGCAGGAGTGACAATAGACCTGATTTACTATGAAATACTCACGCCATTATGGTAAAGTTATCCAGCTCATTAATAATCTATCTGCCAAGAGTGCAGGCACATACCAGTACTGACTCCAAGTGACAGTGGGTGACAGTGGGTGACAGAGCCCTGGGATGGAAGTCAGGCATCTTCAGGACCCTTCCCGGATATCACTGACCAGCTGTGGAGTCCTGAGCTATACCTCCAACGCACCTGCACACCTTTTTTTTAGTACTGGAGATTAAATCTGGGGCCTTCACACTGAGCTGCATGCCCAACCCTTTTTATTTTGAGACAGGGTCTTACTAAATCACTGAGTTGCCCAGGCTGGGCTCACACTTACAATCCTCCCTGCCTCAGCTTCCTACAGAGCTGGGATTATAGGCATGCACTACCCCACTCAGTTCATTTTCTTATTTTGAGCCAGGATGTTTCAGCTAAATTGTCCAGACTGGCTTCAAACTTGCCATCTTCTTGCCTCAGCCTCTGGAGTACCTGGGATTACAAGTGTGTACCTGGTGAGCAACCTTCTGGTTATTGCCAACCCAGCTCTACCCTCTGCTGCTTTTAGGGTGTGTGTGTGTGTGTGTGTGTGTGTGTGTGTGTGTGTGGTTTTGGTTTTTGTTTTGGATTTTGCTTTTTTTTTGTTTTTGTTTGAGACAGACTATTGCTAAATTGCCCAAGCTAGTCTCCACCTCCTGGGATCAAATGAACCTCTGGCCTCAGTCTTCCCAGTAGTACCTACCTCCATTCTTTTTTGGGGGGATTGCTGGGGATCAAACTCAGGGCTTTGTGCTCGCTAGGCGAGCACTCTAACCACTGAGCTAAATCCCCAGCCCCCCACCTCCACTCTTAATCAAGAGAATTACACTGAGAGCCTGGCGATGGCTTTTAAAACTCAAAAATTCCTTGATTCTTTCTCATTATTCTTCTCTGTACTGAATTTCAGAAGTGCCAAAGATGAGGAAGGAATTGGAACTGCATCAATCTGTTCTAGATAAGCAGGAAAAAGTATCTTTCATTCTGTAGCAAATATTTACCATTGAGAGGGACCAGCTGGTGAGAGGTTGGCATGGCGATTAGTGACCCCTAACAGAAGGGAACATAGAAAAAACACAGCCCTCTGTCTTCATCCCGACTCCATCCCTTATAAAATGTATCACTTACTCTACTTTGGCTCTAAAATTTCATGACATTTAATATACTCTTTAAGACCCTGGTTGCATACTCCTCAACTCACCTTGAAATGAAGCTGTTAGATTATATTTAACCCAAGTGGTGGATCTTAAAACACCTTCTAACTCCATCTGTGCTACATATGCCTGAATACCAGGGTCTGAGAGTAACCCGGGAATAAGAGCATTTAGAGAAAGCATAGTAATAGATATGGGGTGTACTGGTACACAGTCCACAGTTAACATGGAAGGGTAAAATTCTTAAAAATCACAGCCGCCGCTTACATTTGCAAAGTATATTGGAGTTCTCAAGCAGTGTGACTTGCATTGTGTTATCTGACGTGAGTGCTCTTGTTCTTGGTTCTCCCAGCTGAGGCCAGGTGCCTTTGGCAGCACAGTCCCTGCTGGCAGGCTAGGCCTGGACCACACACCTGCTGCTGGAGCATCATTTATTACCCTCCAAGTAGGAGCAGAGAGTGTTAAGGAACCTGAAGCTATAATACTGTTTCCTTGTTTCTATATTAAACAAACACAGATGAATTGCAGAATTTATTGTGACTCCCTCCACAAGAATAGAGACAAAATGAGTGGAGGGCCTTTTTGTTATTGTTGTGTATTGAGTCCCCAGCACCTAGAATGGTGGCATGCACAGCAGGCAGTTGGTAAAATTATGATGAGGATTAATAAATGAATGCACAGGGCTGGGGATTTAGCTCAGTGGCTGGAGCACTTGCCTAGCAAGCACACGGCTCTGAGTTCCATCCCAAGTGGCACCATAAATAAATAAATAAATAAATATACAAAATATATCAAGTTTTAAGCTAAAATTAGAGACTTTAGAAAAATGATATGTCATCAGAAGTGTGTCACTTTAGCAGAATCACACTATTCTATGCCATTAGGGCACTTCATGAAGACCCTCACTCTCTAGAGGAGAAAGTAGAGCATTAGATGAATAAATCACACACTCAAGGATACACAACCCTTACGGACTAGAGGGTAGACAGGACATGGGTCAATGCGACAAATATTTAATAAATTCTCTGTGCTGGGTATTGGGTTGGTTGCACTTTTAAGAACAGTGGAGTAACAAGAGATGCTTGCCCTCGTTGGCTTTCTTCTGGCAGCCCCACTCTTTCCTCCAGAAAGCTGTCCAGATCCAGGCTGGACTGGGGTCCTCCCCTCCAGATACAAAGTCATAATGCCCTCCAGTTTTTCCTTCAAGTCCTGACACTACGCCTGCTGTCCTTTTATAAATCCAAGGATTTAGTAGTAGCTGCTTTGGGGTTACAGAGGAGTATATGAAAAACAAGCATATGAGCATATGATGGTTGCAAAATTCTAAGAAATCAGGAAATGTTTTTACAGTTATGGTTCTGATTTGGGCTTTCGGTTTCCTTGCTGGGAATCATGTAGAAGTCTTCAGGTGCTGCCCACAGGGTCCTTTCATTGCTCCACTCAGTGGCCCCACACCTATGTTTTCTGTCTCTGGATCCATATTTTCAATACACCAACCAAGATCATGTATGTCTGCCAGACTCCTTAGTCTGCTAAGTCTGTGGCAACCTACTCCATTCCTTGCAGAGTCACTAGAAATCAGAGACAGCTGATATTGAAACAAGAGAAACATTTCTTCACTGGGCAGAAGAGAAGCAGGGTGTTTGGGTGGCTGGACTTTACCTGATACCCACAATATTTGCTTGGATGGTCAAGGGAAGTGGGTCACAGTCCTGGCTACTCATGAAAATCTCCTGGCTTTGGGAAGCTTTTAAAACATCACATTTACAGACCCACCCTAAACCAGTTAAAACAGATCTCTGGGGTAGAATCCAGATGCAGAGTTTTTTAAAAGCTCCCTGGTGACTCCAGCATGTAGCCAGGTCTGAGAACCACTGCTGCGGTGGACTTGCTTTCTTCCCACGGGGGCATCTGAAACGTGGTGTTTAGACTAGTCTGTAACACTTTTAGAGTTAATTAACACCTACACATCTAGACCAGCTCCACTGAGCCAACCAAATAATTTCCAAGATAAATTTCAAGAATTCCGGTCTCATCTTTCTTCTTCCTGAAAGCATGTGATGAGATGCCCTCACTGACCCTGGAGAGATTGAAAACATGACCAGTGACCTCTTATACTAGTTGCCTCTCACAGAGCTCCCAGATTATCTTGCCACCATCAAGACCCTCAAGATCCGGTCCTTATATCCCCCCAGTACACATCTGGCTCCTGGTACTTGGTGTATTCACTGTCTCCACATTGCACCCTCATTTTAGTTCACATATTTAACTCTCCCATCCACCTACCCAAGCTGACCAGAAGGGGCTGACTGAGCCTACATTCATCTCTCCATAGCACATCTCCAGGTTCCAATTCAAAACCCACCTGTGATAGGCCGCCTCCTATACCCAGCCACTCCAGCCCTCAGAAGTCGCCTCTGCTTCTAAGATTATTATCCATCAGATGGACCATTTACTTGGGCACTTCAAATGTACTGTGTGGGAGGTGTACGGGCTTTCCCCTCTGGGTTGTAAACTACATATAGGAACTGAGCTGTCTTGATTGTGCGAGCCATTGTAAAATAATGGTAACCTGAGCTCCTTTGATTCTAAATGGTCAAAAAAAAATCCTATAATGGTGCATACGCAATGAGTTACTTGATCTTGAGAACAATATTGTGAAGTATCACTGTTATTGTCACTATGTTACCCATCAAAAGAAAAAAATAACTAAAAGAATAGCCCATCTTTTTCAAAAATTTTATTTTAGTGGTACATTTCAGATACAATAAAAACATTCATCATAGGGAATTTGTACCTGTACATGATATATCCTGTTGCTTTTTTCCTTCCCATTCCCCTCCCCTCCCTTCAATCCCCTTCCCCTCATTTACAACAGCTTTGCTTCCATTTTTTTATCTTTCCATTGTCTTTTTTTTCTTATCCTTCCCTTCTTTACCCCCCTCCCTTGTTCCCCTTCTCATTTGAACGATTTCTTCCCTTTTCCCAATATCATACATTTTAGTCCTTATTTACATTTTCAGCTTCTCACACCAGAAAAACAAGGCAGTATTTAAACACGTATGTCTGGTTCATTTCACTTAAGAGTATGGTCTCAAAGTGCATCCATTTCCCTAGAAAAGTCACAAACTTATCGTTCTTTATGGCTGAGTACTACTCCGTTGTATGAAAAAGAACCTACAAGTTATCCATTCATCAGTTGATGGGCATTTGGGCTGTTTCCAAGATTTAGCTAGAATAGTCCATTTTTATCCCCAAAGACATAAAGACAGAAAAATTATCATGAGGAAACTAAGATTCAGAATGAGTCCTACAACCTTTTAATAATAAAACCAAAGCCAAAAGTCACAGTCTACACTGCCACCTCAGAATTCTGTCAGCTAATAGGTTCTCAAACCTAACATGCGTCAGAATCACCTGCAGGTCTTGTCCAACTAGTGCTCCAAGCCAGTCCTGATAACCGCATTTCTACCAAGTGTCCAGGGGATATTGATGGTGCTGGCCCCAGGACAATGCTTTTGAGATTCATCGCTCTTATACAAGCTATTTCCTAACAGAAAAGAAATAGAAACAAGGATTCCAGGTCCACTAGAAAAGATGTTAGAAGAGCAAACAAAATGTCATATGGAAATAATAAGAAATAATAAATAGTCAAGCCTATTTGTTTCAGCAAATGCTTGTCTATAAGAGTAATTTGTTATGAATTACAAATAAAATCTGAAAGTTATAATAGATAAATCATTCTTAGTAAGAATTCAGGCCAAAATATCAATATGTTCAAAGAAGTTGAAATAAATCCAGGCATGATAGATGCAAAAGAGATTAGAAATAATCCAATGGAATGATAAAAAGTGACAGAGAAGCATGAAAGCCAGACCACCCATGCTTTTTGAAAATTCTTTTACAGGGGAGAGGGATTGGCAGCAAATCAATTGTTCCCTCTATCAATCTTCTTATCACTTAATCAATGGGTATTTGCAAAGCGTCAACTTTATCCCATTAAACTCTGCTGGCCAGTGAGCGCAACATGGAAGTGGCCTACAGAGAGTTCCTGCCTCATCATATATCGTCTAATTTTAGAGACAAAGTCTACAGCTAGGAAAATTTGGAGAGCAGTGTTGAAATATTGTTAAAATTTAGTAGTAATGATGTTATATGGAAAAATAAAACTGAACTGAAGCAGGAAAGAATATGTATTCATGGCTGCGACTCCAGGCTTGGTACCTGCCAGAGTATCAATATTAATCATTAAATGAATTAAATAATGAATAAACAAAGTGTGTCTAAGAAGTTTAACTTGGACTAGATCTTTAACACTTGGTAATATTTGGATGAGTGAAAAGGAGAAAAAATAAACAAAGTGTGTCTATTCAAAACAGAATAAGTGCCATGACTGAAGTGAAAGGAAGGAAGCTGTTCATCCACAAGAACACATGTACATATGTGTGAGTACGTGTACATAGCATGTGTATGCACGTATGCCTGTGAGTGAATCCTGGAGTGGGGGCTGAGCATGGACAAGAAGTAAAGGGAATTTTAGTACCATATAGAAAGTTCATGAGGGAGAAAAGTATAGTGGTGAGAGGTGGAATAAGGAGAATAGATTGAGTCTAGAGTGTCCCACAGGTCTTTAGGGCTCTGCCCCATGGGGTAGCCATTGCTACCTCTTGGCCTGAGGAGAGTGAGCAGGGGAGTTAAAGTTGAAAACAGTACCACGCCGTGAATGCCATCCCACCCTCAAGAGAGCGGGTTGGAGGAAGGCTGAACTCCCTACAGATGACACAGCAGACCAGCAATGCACTCTGCTTCTGCCCTTTGCACGGACCCTCCGCTTTTGTCCTCAGGCCCAGGGCATGAGTGCATATGAAGGCTCAAACATGCCATATGGCCAGATATGTAGGAGTTGTAAATCAAGGCTACACGTGTCAAATACAATATGCCCCCTTGTCTTTCATTAACAAACACATATTTATATCAACCTAGAAATCTAAGTATGAATTTCAAATTCTCAAAATTCTTAGCTTTCTGAAGCAAAACTGGAGGACTGTGATCTATTCTTCTCCCTTTTCTGGTTGTTGGCGTCCACATTTTGAAAGCCTTGTGCGCACACATGTGAATATCGCAGACCACGTGTCCAAGCTCCTCCATAGCCACCTGTAGATAACCAGCACTTGGTTAACCCTCAAGTCTCAGGATGTACACAGCACCTGCGTGATATGTCCTGAGAAGGATGGACCAAGGAGGAGGCCTGCACAGGCCTTGAAAGTGATTCTGGGTTCATTTCACTAGGGAATTATTGATCTTGGTTGTCCTCGGCAAGGTCAAGAAGACCATGGGCTCTTAGGAAGCCCAAATTCTTAGCCCATGAGTTTCTTGCCCATGAGAACCTGGATCGGGCACTTCCGTTGCCTGAGACTGAGGATGATTTGGCCCGTGAGCCACAGTGAGTACGATTCTACTCCTAGTCCAGTGGCCACAGCCTTCTCCCTCCACACCCCTGTCATTCTCTCTGTATAAAAGTTCCTCCCTTCTAGCTGGTGATGGAAGGCTCACTAAATCGAAATGCCATCCCAGGCAAAGGGTCAGATCGACCCTTTGATGGAGAGCTCAGTCTATAGGGAACCCAGTCGAACCCCGAGTTCTACAGGGGTTCACCTGCAAAGATTGCATCCATCCTTCGCAGGCTCCCTCCCAGTCTGCCCACAGATGGAGGGCCTAAGATGCCTGTCTCATCACTTCATTTTTCATCTCCATGTGAGCACTTGTGCCTTCCTTCAAGTGTGCCGAGGTGATTCTAAAGAACACCTCATTTTGCTCTGGACTGGCCTTCCCATAAATCAGGGCTGAGGCAGAACTTGAGAGAACTTGGCTAATCAAGACTTCAATCTCAAGAAATGTTTAAATATAAATCAAAAGGGTTGAAGGCACTCCAGCTCTTCAATTTTATTTGAAAGCCTAGTTTGTCTTGTCTTCTTATTTTTCCCCCTCCCCAACTTTTTTTTTTTTCTGATTGGCCATGCTGAGCTCTGAATTTCATCCTGGTGCCCTTAGAAATATCTCAAAATACTTTTAGATGTTTTCTTTCAGGCATGGTACCAAGTTATACAAAAGGGATATTACTGGTGCCTTGGGCAGGGGGTAGGGGCAGTCTACAACATCTCACTAGAATGGGAGGGATTTCAAATTTTAGACTGAGACAGTGATTTGGCAGTCGAAAAATAGAAATTAAATCAGCAGAACTCTCACTTTGATCATCTCTCCTCTTTCAGATACTTATTGCTACATAACAAATATTCCAAACCTAGTGTTAAGAAAACAACTATAGTGCTTTCATTAGGATTATTTCTCGCGGTCCTAGGGGTTGACTGGCAGGAGCAGGGGTCTTCGTAAAAGTTCCCTCAAGCTGAACTGAGAAGGCTGTAACCACTGGAGCTTCTTGGTCATCTCCCTCCTCTTTGTGGTCTCTCTATATGATCCCTCTAGAATGATGGACTTTTTACATGGTGTTTTAAAACATGGTGTTTCATTATTCAGAGATGGCCCATTGACCTTCAATGGACTAGGAAACAGCTGTCATTGCAAAGATTGTTATATTCACAGAATCCAAGCAGAGGGGACATCCGCATACTGTAGGGGTCAAATGAAGAAGCAGGAGCACCAAGGCTGGGTAAGGGGTGGTTTGGATGTGGACAGGACCCTTTACTGTATTTCTGTAGAGAGGAAAAGGCAAAGTACACAGGCTTGAGGTTGGGTAGTCCAAATAATCTTAGCGGGCTCAGGCAAAGAGGGTACCCTGAGTTGGCTGGTAGAAGCCCTCTGGGTCATCTGGGCAGGAGGTAGTTAGGGGGAGGAGCTCTGGACTGGTTGGTTTGTATGTGGAAAGCACACTCCCAGGGGAGTTGTTTACTACCTCCAGGAATTAGTTAACCTTGGGAGGGACAGTCCTTTCGGGGCCAGCAAGGCCTCACATGTTGAAGCATCAAATATAGAAAATACACATGTTGGCTCCAGACTCCAAAGTCTTCTCCAAATCTACAAGAACCAGGTGAGAAACTCCACTGTCATATGCCCAGCTTCAAAGTCACCCAGAATCACTTCCACTACTCTATTTGTAATCAGAAAGTCTCACTAAGTCCAGCCCATAAACAAGAGGAAGAAATTTTGATTCCCACCTGTTTGTGAAAGGAATACCAAAGAATGTGTGAACATGTTTTGAAACCAGCATGCCTTGCATAATAGCATCTCCCAAAGGTGTCACTAGTGACTAACGGGCCCCTTTCCCCATCTTTTACAACTCAGAAGCCTTACATTCAAAAGCTGCTAAATACAATTGCCCATCTGTTAGCACCACCACATTCCCCAGACCAAGACACTAAAGCAGGTAATAGAGTCAGAACTATATTCAGGTCTTGCCTAAAACGATAGAAGTCCAGAGCAAATAAAAAGAAGGAACCCACTCCTGTGAGTTACAGGAAGGTGTCTACAGCGACGTTAGACATTAGTCAATGTACACAGGCCAAATTCTCCCAGGAGACATTCAGTGCTGTGAATGACAAGAAGAAAGGGAGGAAGAAGCTCTGCCTTCCAGGAATATGCACTCTGTGTAGGAGAAAAGCCGTGAAATACTTAATGAAAGACAGCTCTTGGAGAAATGAAACCCTGGTCTTTGGGAAGTCACCAGGCAAAGAAATGGATCTTAAAGGATGTGGAGGCAGCTGGCATCTAATTCCATGGTTCACTCAGTCCATTCAATGGCTGAAAGTCTAGTCTCTAGCCTGTGGGCCAAGCCTACTGACCTGTCCCTCAAACAAACAAAATGTTGCGCTCTTCCGCTACTTAGAAAGCTCTTCCCTTTCTCCTGTAACTATTCAAAACTTGTTCTGCTTTGAGGTCCACCTTTCTCCACAATCCCTTTTGTACTACTACACACGTTCACACACACATACACACACAGGCACGCATCTTACAGATGAGAAAACTAAGGCATGGGGAGACTATGTAACTTCAAGGTCGTAAAACTAGTAATGGACAAAGCTGAGATTTAGACAGAGCACTCGAGGAACCTTAAACCATACACACACAATTTTTTGACACCCCACAATCAAGAAGGATATAGCAGGGAGGACTGAGAGCAGAAAATAGACCTGTGATCAGGCCACGGGGACAAGGAACCAGGGACAAGGGATAACACACATAGATGTCTGAGAGTGCAGTGTTGGGCACCAAGGAAAAGGCAGCAGAGACCAAAGGCTGCCTTCAAATACGGTGGCAGAGGAGAGAGGACGATAAGACTGTAGTAGAAGGGGACCACGGGCAGAGGCAAAAGTTAGGAGGAAAGCAACAAACACAGTTGCAGGCAAGAGAAAATGCTAGTGGACGACTGAAGACAGAGAGGGGCTTACCAGGCAAGCCAGGCCAGGAAGGAGTTCAGAGTCTCCACCGCTCTGCAGACAGCTGGACAGAGCGGAGGCCATGGTAAGAGGCACTGTCTTCCTTCGACCTGGCAGGGAAGTGGAGAGGCCAGGGCCTCGGGGAGAGAAGAGGAGCTGCCCTCATCTCCCCACTATGTGCTCAGCCTATAGAGTCACCTCCTGTCTGCAGCCCCTTCCTGGGTTCCTGCAGGGGTCTTTGCACCCACAGTCTCTGGCTTGGAAGACTCTTCAGAAATTGCTCTCCTGTCTAAGACCTTCCTACTGCTTTCCTGCCTCCTTCCACCCTCCAGCTCAAGGTAGATTAGGTCAACTCTTCTGCCATCTGACAGACCCTGAAGTGTTTGAAATCAGCTCTTATCATGTCATCTCACTGCCCCACGCCTTTCTTTTTATCTCCTGTTTATGTGTCTGTTAGAGAAATAGCTGGAGCAGGACACTGCTCGAGAAATTATTGTGACACACAATCGATCAGCAAGTCCTCATCGAGGGGTATAGAGTGCAAGAGGTGCCAGGGGCACCTCAGTCCCATCCTCTCCTTGATCATTTGTGAAGCCCTTCAACTCCTACCATCTGTTGTCCATTTCAACCCCCCCAAAAAAAAATCTTTGTGAGGGAAGATAGCAATCATGTTCCCATCTGATAGATGACAGAGGCTGCCAAAGGGTGAAGTCACGTGCTCAGCTAGAGTCCATTCACAGCAGGGCAGCCAGCTCGTCCTCCTGTTCCACATACAGAGTCCCTGCTCTCCCAGAATTTCCTCTTAGAAAAACAAGATACCAGCAAAAAGAGCTAAGAGGGGACCCACTACACACACTTGTAGATGTGCACAGGGTCTGCAGGCCAGAGACTAGGAGGACATTTATTTCCCCCTCCAAAAAAAAAACTATCAGAGAGTCCTGAAGGAAATGAGGAGGCAGAGAGGACCCTGGAGCTGTTTCTCAATCTGGGATGGAGGCAGGTGACCAAATCGTCCAGGTGGGGAAGAGGAGAAGCCCCAGTAGGCTGGAGGAGAGACACAGAAGCACACAACTTAGAAAACAAAAAGTTGAGGGCATCTGGGAAGAGTCTGTCACACAAGGACCGAGTGTGTGGCTTCCATTTGCCTCATGAAGCCACAGAGGGCTGTAAGGGAGAGAAAAAGGAACATGATCAAAGATCGCGTTTAGAAGCGCTTATCTGACAGAGGTGGCAGGACGGCCTGAGGAGTGAGACACGGGTGAAAAGAGAAGAGTCAAAAAGAGCAAGAGATACATCGCCCTTACCAGGACACCTGTGCCCCAACCAGCCGGTCTCCACAGCAACGAGAATCCCCCACATGCAAGGAGATCACGAGCCAGGAAGGGCTCGCCAGGACCCCGGCCAGGTAGCAGAGGCCACCCTCTCCATCACCTAAATGCAAAGTGGCCAATCTCGGAGGGGGCTGACACTGCCCCTGGTAAGTTAGGAAGAAAATAGTGTTGGGCTGGAGCTGCTAGAACTCACGCAGCTGGGAGAAATTGTGCCTTTTGATTCTA
This sequence comes from Hystrix cristata, assembly GCA_004026905.1. Classification (NCBI taxonomy): domain Eukaryota; kingdom Metazoa; phylum Chordata; class Mammalia; order Rodentia; family Hystricidae; genus Hystrix; species Hystrix cristata. Next base: position 35,213 of record PVJO010007439.1, on the reverse strand, counting down.
ATCGGAGCAGGGTTATGAAGTACAGAGACAACAATGCTTCTTTATGATTTATAACACTGACCAAATTCACCCTGTTTTAAAATTTTTACTTATTTATTTAGAGTTTATTTTATGGGAAATATAAAATATCCCAGTCACATCCTTAAAACTTAAAATGAAATGTAAAATAAACAAAACGAATGTCAAAATGCATACAATCTAGTCTAACTTGCTCGTTTTAGAGATAAGGACCCTGAAGTCCAGAAGGGGATGATGTCCTCAGGACTCACAGTAGGCCTGTGCCGTGATGTTGCTGTCTGTGACTCTCTTCCCCTGACGCCCCATCCCAAGACCGCGCCACTGGGCAACCATCTTACTTCAGCCTCACACGGCATCTCCGAAGAGAGGCACCCCAGAAATTTCAACACCTCCGCCTAGCAACACTGCAAATGACAAATTGGTGCCCAGCTGTCTACTGGCCCTTAGGGACAGAGGGAAGCCAACATCCAGCCAGATCTCACCACCCAGAAGTTCTGGCATCAACACTTTGTTTCCTGGGTGAAGCCCTGGCCCTCGGACATTAGGCTTTGAAAGTTGAAGTTAGATGCTCTACATTCCAGTTCTCCTTTATTGGAAAGAGACATCTGGGAAAGGGCACCGGAAGGAGAGAAAAGGCATTTGTGTGTCTTTTTAGTGTGTTATATAGAGCCTTCCTCACTGTGATCAAAATCATCTTTCAGCCTAATCGGCCCATTTCTTGCCTTTTAACCTGTAGCAATCCCAAGCCGTTGGCAACCCCATTCTACCTGAAATGATCTTCCCCAGTTTCTCTCCTGACAAACTCCTATTCATCCTTAAACAGCCAGCTCAAAGAGCCCTTCCTCTTGGAAGTCTTCCCTGCCACTGCTTCTCATCATTGTCCAAGCACTGTAGGTTGCTACAGTGTGCCTCAACTTCTATTATGTCATGCTCACTAGTTTCTGAGTGCCCCAAGAGCAGGACTATGATTTATTCATCTTAAATTTCCATGATCTAAAATAGTACCTTGTCTATAATGTTTACACAGTGATTGTGGGCTAATGAAAAAATGAATGAAATAATGTGGACACTAGGAAGAAGACACAGAGGAAACTCACCATGATGAATATAATTGTTATGTACTGCAATCATGTATTAATAAAACACACACACACAAACACACACACAAACACACAAACGTCCAAAACTGCCACACTCAAGCCGCCTGGCTAGAAAAGAAATCTTGGGATGAAAAATATCTAGAATTAATGAGAAAAATAATATGAGGCATGGTGTGCTGAGAAACCAATTGTCAGAAAAATAATTAAAATTTAAATTTTACAAAAAAGTTCTACTTCGTAGTACTCACTAATTTCCATAGCGTGAAAACTTCCCCCACGGCTAACTTCCCAATGCCAGCTTCCCTCACCAGACACACGAGTTTGGAAGAAGTTCACATAAATGGCTCTCACAAGCCAGACTGAGACAGGTCTAGCACACCACTGAATGCAAGTCACCATGTAGTTTATATTTTATTCTGAAACAGGCTTTCACTAAATCACCAAGTTGCTAGGGCTGGGCTCCAATTTGCAATCCTCCTGCCTCAGCCTCCCAATGCGCTGGGATTATAGGCATGTACCACCACACCCGACTTATAGATTTAAATTTCCTAATAGTCATATTAAAAGTTATAAAAAGAAACAGCCAATGTCGAATGTTTATTTAACCCAATATATATCCAAGATATTTTAAAAATTATTCCTGAGATATCTTTCATTCTTGGTTGCATCTGAAGTCTTTGAAATCCCATTGGGTATGTTACGCTGCAGCCCATCTGAGCCTGGACTAGCTGTGTGTGCTGCTTGTATTGAAATACTTCAGGCAACCTAGAATCACAAAACCAGACACACACAGACACACTAACACAGCCATTGTGTGATTTTTAGAATTTTATTGATGGTAGCAATTTTTAAAATAGTGTTGTATTTTTACAACTTCAGGCAGAAACAACCCTTGCCCTGTAGCCTAGATTAAAAAGAGCCAGATATAAAAAAAAAAAATAAAAAAAAAATAAAAAAAAAAAAAGAGCCAGATATATCACAGCTTAACAGCATCTCACACCCCTCACCTGTCTGCTGTCAGGGCCCCGCCCACCCTTCCTGATGACCACACACACTTCAGAGGTTTCAATGCATAAGACTGGGGTTGGGGATTTGGCTCAGTGGTAGAGTGCTTGCCTAGTAAGTGCAACATCCTGAGTTCGATCCCCGGCACCAAAAAAAGACAACAAAACAAACAAACAACATGTAAGACTGAAGCAGCTACCTTCTGCCCCCCAGTGCTCTGTTTGTTGCCATGCACCACACAGCAGTTCTGCACCAGGAGGGCCTTGTTCTAGGACAGCTCCCCCCACAAGGTGACTGCTGGGTTGCACAGGAGCATGCAGAAACAGGCTTAATTCAGGAGCTAGATATGAACAGAGGGCGCGGAATTGCACCTGTTCATTAGCTAAGGAGCCAAGTGGCCACACAGCGGCCTCGAGGTACAGAACAGAAGTGGTTTTGGAAAGGAAAGTCTGCAAGGTCAAAGTGGTGGCCCGGGCATCAGGAGTAGTGGGTTCCAACTCGAGTTCTGTATAACCTACGACGAAGCCCCTAATCTCTGTAGGTTGGTGGATGCTTCTGTAACCTGACGGTGAAAATCAGGCAGCAGGTTTCTGAATACAGAATAAAACAATGCTCATGAAAATGCTCTGGGGAAGTATTAAATGATGGACTATTGAGATCAAAAGCAGAAGGCGCTAGTGGGAGACGCCAGAATGGAGACTGGACTGTCAGGAAAGGCTGTGGACAAGTTGTTTAGCTTCTGGGCCTTCTCCTGGTCATTAGAATAAAAGGGACAATGGTGGTAACCAGTAGAGGTTAGGTCATGTCACCTTCCACCACCTTCCAATGGCTTCCCACCTCTCTTGGAGTCCGACCCCTAACCCACCTCTCCAACACCTCTGCCGTCTCCCCCTCACACTAGCCTTCAGCCGCCCTGCCCTTGCTGGTTTCTTGACTCTGACCTCTCACCCAAGTGATACCTTTCAGTGATACCTATTAAAGGTATGATTCCCCTCCCCTATCTTATTTCCTTCACAGCCATTACCACTTCATAACAAAACATATGATTTACCTACGTATTTTGATGTCTGTCTCTCTTCTGTAGAACATAGGCTCCATAACAGCAAGAATTTTCACCTTTTCTTAAATGTATATATTTCCAGTGTCTGAAACAGCACATAGTAGATACTCAATACGTATTGGTTGAATGAACAAATGGGGACCATTTGGGCTGTAACATTCCAAGATTATGACTCCCTAAACTTAGCAGGCGACCCACAGAGGTTACAAGCTGAGATTCTAGGAACCTTCCTACCCTCGGGCATTCTAGAATTGCCCTTTTACATGGAAAGGCAGATCCAGCTTAGTCTTCTTGGAGCGCTGAGCCCAGAGAACAGAAGTGAGATGGCCAGAAGAAGAGTGAGAACAGAAGTGACAGTCCCTCTCCTGTCGGATGAGCCCAACCTGCTCCAGTCCCCAACTCCACACCCTCCTCAGGCCTTCCTTGACCTCCTCTGTCTCCCTCTCCAAGAGCCATTCCTGGGAGATGCTCTGATGGGCCCCCTGAGCAACTGCTCTGTGTGACCTGCCTTGTCCTTGCATGTAAACACTTACGCCCTGTCTGAGATTCAGGGTTTCCCAGCCGGGCCATCTCAGTCTATTATTGAGTGTGTTGCAAAGATGAAGCCTAAGTAAACGAGACCTGTCCTCCTGTAACAGAGACAGGTGATAAACAAACATGCTAATAAATGTATAATACCTTGTTGGTTGGTGATGAGTACTCTGAAGAAAAGGGGAGAGAATGGCAGGTGTCCTACTCTAGGTGAAATAGAGAAACCCAACTTGAGGAGACCTCAGTGAAGTGAGGGAACAAATCACTCATCTGGGAACTTCCAGTGCAAAGCCCCTGAGGCAGGAGTGTCCCTACCTTGTCCAAGGAACATAGAGGTGTTAGTAAGGCTGAGGACTAGAGCATAAATGAGGGGGAGTTAGGAGAGAGAGCTAGAATCCATCTCAAAAACGTTGGAGACTTTGGCACTGACTGAGGTTTCCTTCCCAAAGTATTGGAAAGTGATTGAGGGCCCACAGCAGAGAAGTAACATGATTTGGTTTGTGTTTGCCTGCTGCTGGAGGGAACATATTCTGTAAGGGAACAAGAGTAGAGGCAGAATTACAAGGTATTGCAGTGGTGCGGGTCAGCTACACCAGTGGCTCGGAGCAGGTTATGCCTGCTCGCCCTCCCCCACACCCCAGGGTGACGCAAGCTTGTTTGCCTGCAGAGGCCCTAGTCTTCCATCAGAGCACACAGGTCTCTTTCCTCCATCCTTCAATCCACAATCTGGAGTCTCAGTAGTTTGCAGCTTTTTTACCGCTACCTGCAAGCCAGACCGACTCCCACTTTCCACCTGCTCCCAGGCCCAGGCAGGGACTGGGGGGAGAGCCTGAAGTTATGAGAAGCAACACTGTGCCAACACTGGGGTTAAGAGCCGCCCCCATCCAGGATACCCTCCAGGACATGTGGTTATAAAACATCTCACCGTCCTCCTGATTCTGTTCTCTATTTCTTATCTCATGCACCTGAAGATAGGTTGCTACAAGGCAAGAGCCAGGCCTTCTCACCATCTGCACCAACAGGTAGATGAGCAGAGAGTAGTGAGATCCGAGCTACAGAAGCCTCCAAGGCCTTAGCTCTCATTGATGTCAATACCTGCCCTTGTGAGGCTGTTGAACCAAAAGGGATCTTGAAAGCATTTAATCCAGCTGATTTTTCAGGTGAAGAAACCAATATCCAAGCGAGGTGAGGTGACTGACCAAGGGGCACTCAGCTAGGATAGTCAGGTGAAGACACCAAAGGTAAGACGCTGTGTGAGGAAGTCCCCATTCACTACCGTGCTGGTACCATGTAGGCGCCAAAGAGATATGTGCAGAGGGAAAGAGCCTTTTCATCTCATTGCACTCCTCATAGCTATTCTGGGAGGTAAGAACTATGGCACAAATGTCCCAATTTCATAGCTAGAGCAAGCAAAGCCCAAGGTCCTGCTGTTTGTTGGCTAGAGGGGGTTGCGGAATAGAAATGCTAGGTTAGTCCATTTGAATCCTTAATAGAATATAAGTTGAAATGAATAGATAATGGAAAGACCATCATTAACAGATGGATTTTGGTTCCTCCATGTAGTTCCGGAAAAGGGTTTAGGGACCTGAAAGAGCAAGGAAAAACAATGAGGATCTGGACTCAACAAAAGCAACAGCTTTGTCTTCCTTAATGCTCTCTGAAAGCAGACTAAACTGGCAGGGGGACATGACGGGCTCCTGACTTCTGGAGGGAACTGGGCCAAAGCTGGAAGTCAGCTGCTCAGGGACACTGCAAAGATGCTAGCTCTTCCAGAGCAGTGGGACTGGGTGGCCTCTGAGTTCCCTTCCAAGCCTGAAATTCTATAGACAGAGAATTTGGCATTGAGTTCTCTCCCTTTGAAAGCAGAAAGGATTTCTCCCACTCTCATGGCCGGAGGTCTCCCCTCCAACGAAGTCATCGTGAAGGAGGGCAACCACCCCCCCCAGAAGATGGAACATGGAGGAACAGTCTTGTCATGCAATTTCTGCGGATCTGAGAGCCGTCCTGTCTTGTGAGCCGAGAGGCAGGCGACGTTCAATTGCCAGAGGGTGTTACCAAAGCACCGTCCTGGGTGATCTAGGGAGAAGGTGGGCACCCGGGAGCCTCAGGGCTTCAGAGAAAGCAGCGGTGGAGGCGGGACGGACTTCACAGCTTCTCGCAGTTCCTGCCAGCCTGTCCAACTATAATTCTACGATAAAACCATTAGAGGGCCCAGAGGTGGTTTAGCCTCATTTCTCCCATTCTGGTGATTGAACACATTTTTTTTAAACCCTATAAACCCTAAACCATAATTCTTTTACAGCAAAGGGAAAGACAGGACAGTCATGCACAGTTTGGAGCGAGGCAGCTGTGGGCAAGAGGTTAAAGGGAGAGGAAGGTTGATTTGGATTGTGGGCGTCCTTTTTTGTTTGGGGTTGGGGGTGTTAAATATGAAGTTTGACGACTGAACAAAAGCACAGCAAAAGAGGAGAAAAAGAACGTGAAAAAACTTGAATCTGCAGTCTTCTGATACACAGAAGGGAAACCCAAACTCCGCTCATTATGGCGCATATTTATGGCAGATCATAACATTAAATTACAACTCGGCAGCCTCGGCCAGGACTGTGGGGCTCTTCCCATGTGCTTCCAATTAAGTGCGTTTGAAGTTGCTCTGGATATTTATTTGTAGGGGATTTACTGAGCAGAACGATTAAAGTTTCCTCTTGTTAGGAGTTTGGGGCTAGTTTGGGGGGTTGGTGAGATGGAAAGGGAAAGAGTGAGCTAGAAAGAGGAGGGGGCTGTGAGACTACCAGAATGCATATATGTACATGTTTCAAAGTGCACACAAACACACATACAAGGACCCTTTGTTTTTAACATGGTCAGGGGCCAGCATCTCTGACTGTGATTTTGTTTATAGGAAATCCTTTCTAATGCACGTTTAGTGTTTCCATATGGAATTCTCATAGGACATTTCCCCATGCCCCCCTCCCCCTCCCCTTTTTTTATTTGGATAAGGCAAGAGAAAAGGGACTGTGCATTCCAAAGATTCATAGTCATTCCGGATCAAATTCAATGGATTTTGGCAAGAGTTGAAAAACCCAGATGCAGGGCCTCAGCCTCCCGCCGAGCAGCCTCCAGCTGTGAGTGTCTGGTGGAGGCACTTTGTAAAATCATGAAAACCCTATTAAATTCATGAAATATGATATACTGTCATTTCAGACTAACTTTCCATTGAACTGTCCACGAAGAGAGAATTTGGTTAACTTACTGCCGAAGGGGGAGGTGACGAGGTGGGGCAGGGTAGTGAGGTGGGAGGTGGTGTAGAAAAGTGCACAGGGAAGTATGGCGGATGCAGTGGGGTCCGAAGAGGGTGCAGATTTCTGGGCTCTGACCCCAGTGCAGCCGGGCTTTCTCAAGCTTGACTTTTCTCTGAAAATAAGGTTGTACCGGTGATTCTGTTCCCAAGTTGGTGAACATCGAACTGTGACCAGTTTAACTGCAGGATGATTAGTTTCAGAGCCCATGAGACTCCAGCAATCCTTGGCAGACATGAAGGTTCCACCCCTTTTCCCCCTTGTTTTATAGCTGAGAGATCAAGAAGAGAGAGAGAGAGAGAGAATGAGTGAATGAATATGATTCACCCAAGGTCCAGCCAATTGAAGACCCAGGGCTCCTGAGCCCTAACTTGGCTCTTGCCACCAGAGCACACTGCCTCCCTGGGCAGGTGAGATGGAGACTTTTCTGTGGGCGGCAGCTCTTTGCCTCCGCGCAGAGCTTCTGACAGCATGGTTTTTGCATGAACTCACAGACGCAGACTCCACACCCCTCGGCTGCAAAACGGCCCATTCTAAAGAAGTTGAGGTCTCTTTTGGACCATAATTTACATCGTAAAACCATTGCATGTTGCTTTTCATACAGAACAAGTGAAGAGTCCCTGGAGGTGAATTGGTTTTGCCTTCTGGAAACCACCACAGGACATGGGCAATTGCAGAAGCTCATGTGTGTTGTGCAGAGTTTGCCTTGCAGGAAGTCAAATGGGCGCCTCCTTCCCCACGTCCTGGCATCCCAGAGATCTAAAGTCTAGGCACCTGTGATACAAGGGTGCACATAAATACTGGGATCCACACTTCACCCATGCAGTGGTCCCTGAAGTGGGAATGTCAAGCACCGCAATTGGCAACATCTCCCACCCAGCTGCAAAGGGCAGCTTCGGGCATGGAGAATAACCAGAGGAAGAGCTGACATGGACTAAGTGCTTACAGTGTGCTAAGGTTCTATTCTAAGGACTAAACATGAATTAAATCATCTCATCTTACCAACAATCCTATGATGTAGTGATTAGTGATACTATTATCCCCGTTTTACAGATAACAAAACTGAGGCAAGATGCCCAAAGTCTCATACCCCAGTAAGCTCACAAAGCTGATGTAAGTGATTCAGCAAGCAGACTCCAGAGCTTGAGTTCTCAAACTGCCCAAGACTTTCCCCACTCACACGCCAGGTTCACAGACCTGAAGACCAGATGTCAGTCACTGACGTCTGAATTCTCCTACTTCTCATTCCACTGAAGGTGCATTGTTTGAATTAAGTAGTTCACACTCTCTCCTGACCTCTGATGAACCCACACGAGAGTCGTAACACCTGAAGTTGCTTTTCCAATTTTACGGGCAGACACCTGCCCCTGCCAAACTGCTGAAATGCAGAACTCATTCTGAACACGCTCCTGGGGGCTGCTGCTGGGAGACAGGCCCACTTAAAGAAGCGGGGCTCTAGGCCGTCTGCGTGGTTGGGTGCCCCCCCAAACAGACACTCACAAGGCTGAGAGTGCAGGGCATCTGGGGTGAAGGCACTTGTAGAAAGAGGCCGCTGGAGCCTCAGAGACAGTCACCAACTTCTCAGCTGTAGCCCAGGCTAGCCTGATTGCCCCCAGGGTACCGGCCCGAGGAGGTAGAGAAGGGTGCAGTTCCTGGGGCCACTAGAAGCCATTTGGTTTTCATCTTTGCAGCAGCCCACAACAGCCAGATGATGCAGGAATGGAGAGTCCCATCTCCCCATTTCCTTGGTGAGCAGCAGTAATTAGTGGACTGCGATCACCGGGGTCAAGAACCGTCTGTACGGAAGGCCTCCCTCGTAGCTTTGGGGAAGACGACTGACCAAAAGGAATGGCACCTTGGAGTGGACATTTAGCTTTTCCGGTTCCACTTGTTTATCATGTAAAATGAGAAGATTATACTAGACGATTTTTTTAGCCTCTCCGTACCCCAAACTATAAGTCTCTAAAGGCTTCTAGAATAGATAAAAATCCAACCGATTGTCTGGATGGCTAACTGTTCTGGTGCTGTGGCTGCCAGCATCACATGTCAGGGTATCAGATGGAGCCAATCTCATTTCCAGCTGCAGGCGGAACACCATAAAAACAGCTTCCACAACAACCTGGGTGCCCCGATCCCAGTGTGCATCTTGGGAAGAAGACATAAGAAGTTCATTTCCCCACAGTTGCCAAGCATACTGCTGGAGATGAAGACTAGCAGGCAGGAGTCTAGGCCACTGAGCTCGGCTTCCCAGACAAAACACACCATATTGTTCCCCTCCCAGTTCTGAACATCTCACGTATTAAAGAACCAGGAGGGGAAGCACTTTACCCCGGCCTGCCCCTCGGTCTCTGACGAGGAGAGCAAAGCACTGTGGTCTGAGGAGGCCAGGGAAGCCCAGCAGACAGTTCCAAATCCTAGCTGTCCCATGTGGGAGCGATGGACTGCCAGTCTCTGGAGTCTTAAATGTTACTGTATTATTCCTTACAAGACAAGGCACAGAGCAAGTGGGCAGTAAGGTAAAGCTATTCCTTGAAGTCATTATTGCCTTAAATCAGACCCTTCAGATCTGCTTTTTAACCCTACAGTCAAAGGGATCCCTTCGTATCTGAATTGCCAAACTCAAAGCCCAACGTTCTAGAATCAAAACTGAATAAAAGCTTAACATGAGCCATCAATGAATCAATGTGAGCTACTGGGGAGGGTGTAGGACATTCAGCCTTCCTATCATCTCCGGCAATCCCCCCAAAATAATAATATTGATAGTAATAAAACCCTTAGAGTAATACTTTTAAATATGGCAACTATTGATATCCTCAATCTTATGTAAATGTGAATAAAAAGGTTTTAAAAAACTGCAACCCCTCAGTCATGACGGGCTCCCAGCAGACAGCCACCAAGCCTCCCCAGGTCGCCTGCACACACAGACATGCACACACAGGACTTCTTCCACTCCTGCGAGACTTCACACTGCCCCAGAAAGCACTGCTTCTTTCTCCAGAATGCGATCTTTTCCTCTTTCCAAACCCTGCCCAGACTTACTCCCCTACAAAGTCAGTCTGCATTAACCCAAAATCTGAGCATCTCATTTATTCAACCACCCTTCTCAGCAAGCAGTGTTTTTACCTGCTTGCAAAACCTCCTTTTTAAACTGTTTCCTTACATTATAAAAATAACAATATGCTTTCACCTTTCCAGTGCATTTGCATATCTGTTAGAATACTAAGCATAATGTTATGCCAAAAGCCTTTGGGAAAAATGAACTAGAAAAAACATCTTCACTATGTCTCCATGAAGAATTAGGAACAGTTGGTGTTTATGTAGCACTTAGTTTGGCCAGCACTGTGCTTAGTGTGGCCAGCACTTTATATGCCATATCTCGTTTTATTAATAACCTCATCGGGAAAGTATTATTTACATTCCCATTCTGTAGTTTTTGTTTTTAAAAAGTTGAAACACAAAAAGTTCTAGAACATAAGGCAGCCAGACTTCAAGCCCCACACTTCTGCCGGTGCACTAAACTATCTATCCACTTAACTGTTAACTGCACCGAGGAATCCAGGCCATCAGGGATTTTCTGCACGTCACACGGAGCTAGAACCTGTGTACTCTCCGCCAGTCCTCATCGTCTCCTCTGAGCTTTGCAACCGAGTCCTCCATTTCGTGGATACAGAAAACAGCAAAAACTATAATGACAGAAAGCTCTTGCTTCCCTTTCTGTAAAAAGAAAACAGTAACAATTTCCTAGCAGGTTTGCTGTGAGGGTTAGGATGGAGACAGGTCTGTCACATCACCAGGCAGGTACCAGGTGCTCAGTTAAATGGCAGCTGATGGCTTCTTCCCTTCCTCCCAACCTCCCTTGCTTTCACACTCTGAACCTTGGATGCCCTTATTCAATTCGCCTGATCAATCTCTGATATTTGGAGCTGTCATCAGACTGAGCCAGCTGCCTCCAGCACATTTATTGAAGTGGTTTTGCACCTGCCACACACACACACATACACAATCATGAAGATGCACAGAAGCAAGTCCTGGTACTCGTTTTGCTCCTGTGTTGTACATCCCTCCTCCAGAGAGGTGTGGATTCCACCCCAGAACAAGAGAGCCACCCAGGATGGACTGGAGGGAGGCACCTGCCGTGAGGACCCTCCCTCCTTCTCTCCTCCCAGCCCTCCTTTAAACTCCACAGCCCAGCTACCCACTTCCGTCTTGCTGTGGTGGCATAAGGCTAAATTAATTAACGTGGGTAAAGACTGTGGAAACGCCTGGCTTGCCAAGTGCTCTCAGTAAGTTTGGAATACTACTGGAAGCAGTGAAAATTGACTTAGCTGCCCAGTATAAAATTAGTCTCGCCCCCAGGACTCCTGAGCTGGATTCTGGTTAATAGAGGCATGAGCAGATAAAGCAGGATCTTCAACACTCTGCAGATACATTTCTAATCACTGAGAGCAGAGAGATACCAGAATTAAAAGAGAAGAGAAGATGGCCAGAGTGGGTATTCCCTGTGAGGTATTAGACCCAAAAGGAAATGCCCAGGAGTTGGACAAGAGAAAGCTGTGACTTACAAAGTAAGGACTGTGGGGCTGTATTGCTTTGGGTCCCCCTGGGAGACAAGAGCCACCCTGCTACTGAATTGTGTGGGTTCATTTTCTGTTTCTTTTTTGTTGTTGCTGTTTTCTATTTTTCTTCTCTCTCTCTCGTTTTCTATTTTTTCTTCTTCTTCTTTTTTTAATCTGCTACTGGGGATTGAACCCAAGGCCTTCACACTGAGCTACATTCCCAGCATTTTTTTTTTTAAAACAGGGTCTAGCTAAGTCACTAAATTGTCCAGAGTAGGTTTGAACTTGGAATTATCCCGTCTCAGCCAGTTACAGAAGTTTAACACCACACCTGACTGATGACGCCCCTCTTTAAAGGTCACCTGACTCTGGGCCATAGTCACATCTACAAGATGTCTTCATACCAACTCCTTCAGTGGTCCTGGATTGGCTTTTAATCGATTAAATGCCATCGCCTCTCAGCCCTGCCCTCCTCTAGTGTCAGGGTCTCTGGTCTCTTGAAGCAGCCTCTCTTCGTACGGCTATCTGATATCCCAGTTTCCCAGGAGACTCAATGTGCCATCTGTCACAATCCCACCCTGATATCAAACAGGGCTCCAAGAAAGGTTGAAAGTACACCTGACTCTTGAGTATCACCTTCTCGAGTGAGCCCAGGAAATGGCCTCCAAACGTGGTCTCCTACCTCCAGGTCCACACCGCCGAGAGAGTGTGTTTATGAGCCACAAACCTAGGCCAGGCCTTTCAGTGCCAAGACCCCTCATGGCTGCCCACTAGCCTTCCAGATGCAGCCCCCCACTTTCCACCTTGCCCCTGGTCCCCTCCGCTACAGCTACTCTGTGCCTTGAGGGTCCCTGGAATCAGCCTCACAGGCTCTACCCTCAGGGCCAAGGCGTTTTGCTCTGACCTTCACCCATGCCGCTTTCTCCTGTGGAGGTGGGTGGGCTCAGAGCCCGCTCAGCAGCTCCGCTTTCTTCTTTGAGCCTCGCCTCACCTCCCTGCCCTCAACCCCACCAGTACTGAATGAGCATCATGCCCCTGCCCCCATCCCACCTGGCCTGTCCCATCTCCATCAGACTCCCCACACGGGTCCCGAGCATGTAGACTGAGGTAAATGGTTGCCTATAAAACGGTCCCAACAGCCTCCCTCTTCTCTCTGGCGCCTCCACCCGCCCTCCTCACTTTCTTCCTCGTCCCATAGTTCAATCTGAAATTTATGGAGGCGAGGGAGTGATCTTTTCTTCCCCCTCTCCCTTCCCTGTCACTTTGAGGACTGTTCTGAGCAGTAATCATGTCATGATAATTTATGGTACAAAAATGATGGCTGCTGAGTAGGAGCTGCTGCAGGAGCCAAGAAAGCGCAGGCTGCTCGGCCCGGGGGGAGGCGGACGGCCAGAGGCTGGGGGGGTCCTGCAGGAAGGCGAGAGTCACCCAGAAGGCCACAGGAGCCCCCCGTGTCCCAGTCACATGGGCACATCAAGTTGTATCTTAGGAACATCCTCCACGGGCAGCCTGAGGGTGGGACAGGGAGCCCACCACTTTCCAGAAAACACCTGCAAAGTGAAGAGGGCAGACTGGTGGGGGGCGAGAATGGAAGGAGTCAATGCAGTTCCTCAGAGAAGACTATCCAAATCGTGATGAAAATGGGAAAGCCGCCTATAGGGGCAGATGCGCAGGCATTTTTGAAGAAGAGATTATTAAAGACACGGTCTTCTATATTCATTCAACACATCATTTGAGCGTGTGATCTGATGCAAGTTCTTGGTAATAAGACACAGTTCCTGCTCTGCTCTTGGGGAGCCTTCTTCCCAGTGGGCATAAGAAGGAAATTCAAGTAGTAGGGAGTGCTCTATGGACAGTGGCAGGTAAAGGAGATGGACATTTGGGGAGGGAGGGAGGGAAGGACTGGCTGGGATAAAGGGTGGTGGCCGGAGAACACCTTTCTGGGGAGGAACACAAAACTAACCAGCAAGGGGATGCTGTTCTAAGCAGAGGGGATAGCAGGTGCAAAGGCACTGGGACAGGAATGGATATGACATGTTCTAGTCAGGGGAAACACCAGGGGCTCAGAAGTGACACAAGAGCAGTAGCTGTAAACCAGGTCATAAAGACTAAGAGGCCATCAGAGGCCTTTGGCTTGTGTCTGAGTGAGTTGGGAAGTCATTAGAGGGATTTTGAACAGGGAAAGGACTTGTACCATGTATTCAAGAGACCATTCAGGCCACTATGTGGAGAATAGACTGAAGGCAGGTTCAGGAGAAAGCACAGAGACCAGTCCAGAGGGCACTCTAATAATCCAGGAGAGAGACGGCAGTGCTGGGGTGCAGCCTCTTGCAGTAGGGGCGATTTAAAAAGCCCACTGCAGATATGATTTGAGGTGGAGCTAACAGGAATTGCGGTGCACTGGGGTATGCAGTGTGAGGGGAAGTGAGGCCTGAACACCCAGGAAATCTGCAGCCCTTTTAACTGAGCCCCACAGCTGTGGGGAGACAAAAGATGGCCCAGGCGCAAGGTGCACCCCACAGCCCGCGCTTTCCATGGGACTCTCTCTGGGCAGGCACTCACACGTCTGTGCTGCGGTACCGCGCAGAGTCTGAGACCCAGTGCATCCTCACAGGCCTTCTCATCAAACCGGAGTCCCTTGAGCGCCATGCTCAGGGCTTTTGCCCACAGGAGTCACCTCTGCTGCACCTTACCCAGAGGCTGGTCCTTGTGTGAACGAGCTCTCCCAGGAGAGATGCATAACCAGACATCTGAGACACAGGAGCTTAAAACGGGGTATGGGGGATAGAGCGGGAACAGAGACTCAATCAGTGCTAAGAACATGGGGTACTGGGGGAGCCCTCTGGTGGTCTGCGTTGGTGGGGCCGTATTATGACTGAAGAGCCCCAGATGCTTGGCTTTTGTAGGTCCTTTCTTCCATAAAAAAATATTAAAAATTATTCTTTATGACTGCATTGATATCAAGACAAATATGCTAACTGGATTCTGTGCATTTTTTCTGATTTTAAAAGAAATTAAAGCATGTTTATGGGCCCTGGAAGTATCACAGGCAGCCCAGGTACACAGAGGAGGGTTTGTAGCGTCAGGAGACGTGGGCCTTTGTCCCGCTTTTCCAGCACTTGCTTTGAGACCTCGCAGCTCCACCAGCCGGGGCCTCTACCTCTCAGCTCTCTGAGGAGCCAGGAGGCACCACTCAGCAGCTCTGTAGCTGCGGCTCCCCAGGATGCCAACTCGGGTGTGCATTCAACCCTCCCACCCTACAGGAAGGCTCCACCTCCACCTCTACCATTAAACTTATTTCCCTACTCTGAATCCCTGCTCTTATCAGATCATGACTGGCGTGTGCAGCCACCGATTCCCAAAACGCAGCCATAAAACCATAATGAGTAGGAAGATACCAAAGTGAAAATGACAGTGAAAGCCATAAACATTCGAATAAATATATAAATATAAACAAGTCTATAAACCAAACCCTGGAGGTATTTTAAGCACATAATGTAGCATTTATATCTCTTACTTGGCACAGCAAAACTTTCCAAGGAAATTCATTTATTTCTATTGCTCACACCCCTAACCCCTATCCAGGAGTAATCGCTAATAACCAGCACAGTTACAGCCTCCTCCCACCACTACCGATTCAGGGTTCATTTCAGAAGCTCATTCTTGAATTCATTATCATGCTGCCAATAAGGTGAATCACAGTGGAGGCGGCCACAGGACAATTGGATTCGGCAAGATGCCTGACACAGGACTGGCCCCAACCTGCTCTATCACAAAGGTAGTTATTACCTCTCCACTCCCTGGCTGGGCGGAGAGAAGCAAGACAGGACTGAAGAAGAGAGCAGATCATTCATTTTGCTCTGGGGTTGGTGGTCAGAGTGGGGCCCTCTCACAGAGCTCAGCTGTGGCCTTCCCCTCTGCAGAGCTAGGGGACATCACAGGGCAGTTCTGCCCTCCCACAGCCACCCAGACACTGTGCAGAGCTTTTCGGGTGCTTGCTCACCTAATCCCCATGACACACAGCCAGGCACAGAATTTGGGAGGTTCAGGGGAAAATGTAAATGTGAGGGCCTTGTTCAAAAAGCAGGGAAAATGAGAGGCAGTTAAAAATACAAAACTTTTTCTTCCTTCTCTCTGGAGCACAGGGATACCTCCTAGTTGAGGAAAGAGCCTCCAAGCCCTCCGGGGCACTTCCAAAGAGCCCACCGGCTGCCAGGGTCTGCCTGCCACCAACCATCAGACTGATGCACCACATTCAGTCAGAGGGGTGGAGTTGAGCCAGGCACCTCCTTGTCCCCATGGGTCCAACTCACAATGCACAGACAAGTCCCAGGCATGGCACCAGGATGTGCTCGGTACCGGGATTGGGCTGAAATACTGCAGGGTACATGCACCTATTCTGACTGCCCCCAACACTTGTGGGCACCTCTGCACAGGGAGGCAAGGAGGGAAAGGCTGGGCAGGACCCTGGGGACCGAAAGAAGAGAAGCAGTCGGCAGAACCAGACGGCAGGGGAGGCAGGGCTGAGTCTGAGCAGAGGGCTCTGGCTCACACTCTACACAAGTTCAGGGTTTCTGAATAACTGAAGATATTCGAATTATGATAAATTCAAGATGGTGCCTTCTGCGTGTGAGGTCATATGCAGTTGCACTGGCAGCACACCAAGAAGCTGGCCCTACATCGATTTTATCACCATCCTCAACTTGCAAATGGAAGAACCCAGGTCCTGTTATCCGCCCAAAGTGATGATGTTAACAAGTGGGGAGACCAGGAGTCACTCAGTCACAGGCCACCAGAGCCTCCTCCTTTTCCACTTTCTGCACTGTCCTTCATTCCACCAAACCTGGCTGCCTTTTCTCAGGGTGATGAGTGCTGCACCGCGTAGTCTAGCCCAAAAGCGAAGCCGAGTGCGCCACCCAGCCTGCACCTTCCTGCTGACTGCGTCGCCCCTAGCTTCACAACCTTGGGCAAGGCACTTAACCTGCCACGTGGTGGCGCTGTGGAGATAAACCTCGTGGGATGCTGAAGGAATGTTTCTATGTGGGTGCTCAGCGTCTGGTGGGAGAGCCCTGCCCAGAACCCAGACGTGTCAGCCGTCTCCTCTTCCCAGGCTTTCCCTGCCCTTTTCTAAGCAGCTGAGCCTGGCCCTGAGTGTCTGCGGAGGACAGTGTGTGTGCTTCGCAGTACAGCTGTTCCGTGGCCGTGCAGGAAGACAGGTTGGACCAGTTCTCCACTGAGGTCTCTCACGGCTGTAATATTCTCTGGGTCTGTATACAAATACTCCATCATCTCTATTCCGGTTAGCTTTTTCCTTCTATCTTCTCATCCCACCACCCACCTCTCTCTGAGTGACCCAGAAGTCATCCCCAGCCCTGTGTGAGCAGCTGTTTGTTGAATGAATGTCACTGAGGAAAAAGTCCGCAGTGTTTCGCCTCGAGTCACTTGCTCAGAAAGACCCGTCAGTACGCACTTGCCTGGAGGCATGACCTCTTGGTGGCCTGAAGCTGTAAATTTTACCGCTGAAGCACAGTGGCCTGCACTCGGGGCAGGGTTCAGAGTGTTTCCTCTGGTCTTACCAAGAGGCGTCTGTTTTGACAGGGTGGACTAAAAGATCTGAACGATCAGAGCCCTTGACACCAGCCATCGCACTAATGTAGGCCAGGTGAGGACACACGGGGCCGTAGTCTGTGCTGCCGCACCTTCCTTCCCTCTTCCTTCTGGGATCCAGGGCCTGCCCAGGAGTGCTAGTCAGCCCCAGACCAAGCCAAATGTATCCAACAGTCTACTAGAACTTCAGCTCCAAACATCAGCCAGAGATGCAAATTTCATGAACTTTCTTTTTTTTTTTTAACCAAGAACATGCATTGGTACATTGTATACATAATGATCATAATCAACATGGTTATTTTGTACCTGTGTAAGATATATCTTGCTTTTCCCCCCTCTTCCCCTCCCCTCCTTTCCATCCCCCCACCCTTCCCTATTTGCAACAGGTTTATTTACATTTTTCCATTTTTTTCCCTTTCATCTTACTTTTCTTTCATGAACTTTGAAAAGCCCATAGATGGACTGACTATTCAGTACCCAGAGGTTAAAAACATTAAATGAGGGAACATGTGTAAAATGCTCAGCACCGTGCCTGGTACATAATAGATGTTCAACTAATGTCACTCCCTAATGAAAATGGCATCTCTCTTGGGGAAAGTTAGAGGAGGGACTTGTCACCCCTTCCTTACTGGTAGTGGGGAATTAGAGAGTATTTTCCCTGGAAAAGGAGTTATGCAGCCATCGTATACTCTAATAAAGACTGAAGGAAGATGGAAAGGGAATGTGGGACAAGGCGAGTGTATTAGTTAGCTTTATTGTTACTGAGACACAATATCTAACACCTACAATTTAAAAGAGGAGAGACTGAACTTGCTGACAGTTTCAGTCCATAACCATATTTTCTGCCACTTCTTCCATTTCCAAAGACTGGAAAAATGGAGCCACATTGCAGCATATAAGTTGGTCTTCCTTGAGAAATTCAGGTTCTTGGAAGGAATCAGAAGATGCAAAAAAAAAAAAAAATACGCTCACTTTCTTTCAAAGAACACTCCTCGTTCAGAGAAATCTCCTCTTTTTAGATCCCGTGGCCAAAACACTTGTGCTTCCACATTGTGAAGTGCAGACGCTTGAGTGCTTTCTCCAGAGCACAACTTGGTTGGCACTCCCTGCTGATGGAGTCAAACATTTTGACTGAACTTATTCAAATTCTTGTCAGTTTAATCAACTAGTGTCATGTCAAATATCTGTCAGCACCATCAGCCAAGTCGATTAGACACCTGGTCGTCTTAGTTAGCTAACTTGTTATTTCTGAAAACAAAAATAAAAAATCAAGATTAAAATAACCCTTCAATTTGGTTAGCAACTGACTGATAAATTTGATCAAAAAGTACATTTTGTCAAATGACTGATTTCTTCCCCCAAGTCTACTGAGATGAAGAGTTGTGGGGAAGGGATAGTACTAAATAGTTGTATCAGGTTGCAGAACGAGTAGGGAGGTGAACATCAGAAATGAATCATCAGAAATGTCCATCAGAATGGCCACTGCTCAATCACCTACAATAACAGAGAAATGGGATCCTGTAAATGTGCGACAGATAATCCCCAATCATGGCAAATTTCTGCTTTGAAGAGCATTTTTCTATTCTTTCTAGAAATTCACTCTTTTCTGTCTCAGTTTGTCCATAATTGATAAGAAAATTAGTGTGATTTCCCAGAGAATGATCCAGCCTGTGCCCTGGATTGCCCCTCAACAATCAACAAGCAATGACAGAGTATCAGAAGATGGAGGATATATTGTATTTACTGAGGGTCCTGTGAATGTTATATTATCCTGAATTGACTCTGAAAGATGTGGTTCCTACCCAAGTCCAGAGGATTATGATATATTTAGTGGTTGACATAGTCTATTTTACCATGGAACTGAAGAGTTAAAATTAAATTCATTGTCAAAACTTAAACCACTAAAGCTGTACTTCACCACCTGCCTCCACTGCCTTTATTCTTTTCCCAACTTCCAACACAGGTTACCTCCTCCTACACCCCTTCCCAAGTGGCCCAGACCACTAATAATATCCAGAGCTCTGTCGGCAAGGTAATGATTTACTAGACAAAGTCACACTGAAGGATCATTTATTTGCTGTGCTTTTTCCAAGGGTGCATGTTTTCCAAAAGAGGACACCTGAAAAGGTAGATGTTTAGTCCAAAGGAGTAAATCACTAAGAGTGTAGTCTCAGATGTCAGGCAACTAACTGGAGAGGGTCTAATAGGAGGCAGACACGGTTTCAACAAAACCATGTATTCGAAAAGCTGTCTTGTTCAGAGAACCAGAACATACTCACTCTAGAATGTATTCAGTACAGAAAAAAGTGGCCCACATTTTTTCCAACTCAGATTCTCACTGGTCAAATTTCCTCCTGGCCCCAGACATTTCTGCAATAAGAATAAGCTGATTGTTTATCACTAGTCACTCACCATCTACAACTCACTTTTTCAATTTTGCTGGGTTGCCTATACTGCAACACTTTGTCAATCCCTTTGGATTATTGACTGAGTTCTGATAGCTGGAGTAAACAAATGACTTCAAGAGTGACTATGGTGCAAAAGGGCATGTCTTTCTGTGTGCCAAATGACTCAGTTAGCCTATGAGCCGATTGATCCTAATGCCAAGAGGCAATTCACCATCACAAGGATGCAGGTTACCATAACCCATCCCATCAGCAACACAATTTTGTCTGCCACATATGATTTACCATTGTTGTTATTTTGAGTAAATATCAAATCATTTTGTGGTTAAAACACTCTGAATCATAAAGTTTATTCCTTTGAAAAATGCATCATAGAAACAACCTCTTAATATAAATATATCAGGTACAATGACCAAGGAGTCCATATTCTTACATTGCACCAAAAGATATTTCCTGGGTCTAGGGAATGTCCAAGACCCAAGTCCAAGTATATGCCTAGCTCAGAGTTCTCCAAGTTCTTTTCCATGTAATTCTACCAGAAAAAAAAGCATATTTTTGAGACGCTCCCTCAATACGTAGGTTTAATTGTAAAATTTTTAAAATATATATATAAATGGTACATCAACCAATACATCAAAATAAAATACACACTTAGGTGAAAGTCAACTTCAATAACAATAACCATAAACCTTGTTTAAAGTAGATATCATAATTTTGACAACTTGGGAAACCTAATTCTCTTCATGTTGAATAGACAGTCCTTGACTCTACTTCATGCTGTGGTGGGTGATAAGCCCAAAATCAGAACTGAAGAACTTACAGACCACCACTTTCTTGTGACTTACTGGGGCTTAACATCAGTCTTTTTTGCAAGAATATGCTTCCGTGCCATTTAGGGTAAATCTGCATCATGAGACCGCCCATCTCCCCTAGAGTGATCGTCGTCATAATATTAATAACCAACAAAAGCATGTATCTAGAGCCTGTATAAGCAACCACCATCCTCTTAACTTCACAATGCTGATTTTTACACATGCTAGACAAGGTTCATATGTTACAAGTGGCAACCTGAAAGATGATCTGAACCAGGACACCTTATATGAAATACTAATTAAGTTTAATTTTCCTCTTAAATTTGGATTAAAAATATGCATAAGCAATCTACTAGCTTTTACCATATACCAGTGAACTGTCTAACGCACCCCTCAGGTGAACTCCTGCTGGTTTTAGTTCACTTTAAGATACAGCCTGTTCGTGAGAGAAGAGGTGAGAGACCACTGAGGCAAGCCAGACTTTATGCCCTTCTCAGGAGTTTTGACATCCTGGGGGCACCAGGAACCGTTAAAGAGTCTTCAAAGACAGGCGATGTGCCCTGACCTGTATTCTTACAAGACTTTCCTGAATGCACTGAGAGAATGGATTGTGGAGGATGCACAGATAACAGGAGTTGTAATGGGAGAAACGATCATGGTCAGAGTTAAAGTTACAGACTTTAAACTGGAGAGAAGTGGCAAGATTGACAAGCTAGTAAAGTTTTGCTTATCACGTACACTTGCCCAAGGTTATCCAGCTAATAGGCAGCAGAGCTAAATTTAGATCCCGGGTCTCCTTCTCCTCATGCAATGATTTTTCTTCGGATTTGCTAGGCCAACAGCACCCTCTGTTTTGTCCTTCCCCGGAAAGGTAGGTGACCAGGAAGTGAGCACAGGACAGCAGTTTGCTGTCTCCAGCAGGGTGATGAAGGAAGGCCACAGGAAAGGAAACACACAGCAGGATGCAAGAGGGGACTCATGCAAATCTGCTCTCTGAGTAATGAACCCCACAATGAAGTAACGCATTTCCCAGTGACAGCAAACAGAAACTCCAAGTAACGCTTCCTTCAAGTCTAGCTCTTAATAAAAACCATAACCCATCCAGCTGGAGGGCGGAAGGAGATGGGCAAGTACCAATTTGGAGGAAAGAGGAACAGGCTTTTTTAATCACTCCCACCCGGGAATCCTCATCTGTCCTTCTGGGATGTTTGAAATCTGTAGTCTTTTAGGCGAAAAAGTTTCCTCCTCCAAAAAATTCCTTTGTAATTATCCCTTTCCTCCCCTCCATCTCACAAAACACTTTGTGGTTCCTTTCGTAAGCCATCTATCAGCCAAATTTCAGCACAGGAAAGAGAAACCACTATAGGTACTACGAGCGGATAAAGATTATAGGTATATAACAGCAAACAAAATTCAAGACAAGTTTGCGGGAAGGAGGGCCAAAGGTGAGCTGGAAATTACTCCTGGAACTCCACAGTCTGATCTACTACAGGAACTACTTCATTTTAAGCCACCACCAAAACTATTGCGATTAAGAACCCACAATTATATTACAGGAATCAGGAAGCCAGAATCCCAACCCAGTATCGCTTCCACCTTTCAAACCCCAGAAAGTTGGTGACTGAGCACAAAGCGGCAGAAGAACGTCTTATGTCCATGGCCTTATGTTATCATAAAATAGCCAAAACAGCAGGAAGAAGTCTTCTGCTTCGCCACCACCTTCTACATTTTGCCTAAATGCCTGTAACTGACAAAGCCTGATTTTCTTCTAAAACTCTAGCTGCATGGGATGTTGAGAAACATAATTTCTAGCTGCCTAGTGCCTTGGGTTTTAAAAGCTACCCTAGAAAGAAGATTGCACAAGGCACACTATAGGCTCCACCAAAGAAATTTTCCACATACAGAAATACATGCTAAGTTATTTTTATAGGTCTAACCATTCCTTAGTTCTCAAAGTAAAGGGAGTATGAATCTTACATCCTTCAACTACAAATCTTACAAATGACAGGTCCTTGTTACGGATGGACAAATAACCAAATGTTGGAGCACATTAGCTTCTTGTTTGCTTTCTGTTTTTGTTTGTTTTTAATTTTGTTTTTTCATGCAGTTATGTGTTGCCTTTTATTCAACTTCTTTGAAGATGATGTTGATTAACACTTCTAGGTAGCATCCCCAGGGAGAGCCACAGGGCTGGGTATATACATTCCTCAATTAGTGGGCTGACTGGGTCTTCAAAACTAATCTCTAGTTAGGTTTTTTTCCAACAGGAGACATTTCTGCTCCATGGGATTCAACCAATAGAAAACTAATTTCCTTCAACAGTATGAGGCCAACAGATCTGTGTTACATGATCTGTTATCCTATTTTAGTAGCAGACTGCCTCCAAATTGGTAGGCAAGTGCTGGTTACACTATTCTTCGTGGTTACTGGGAGGATTAAATTAGATAATATAGATAACGGTACCTACCACACAATAAGTATACAGTATCGGCTACTTCCTTTCCCGAAGAACCCTTTCCTCCGTAAGAAATATACATGTCTGGGCTCCTGCTAAGAGACCAGCTAATTTGATCCTTGAAGAGATAGCGTTGCCTAATGTAGTCATTATCTATTGACATGTTATTATTACTATTGACATGTCTTATTACTCAAATTTAGCAGCTTAAAACAACAATATTGTCATCTCTGTGCTTGGCTAGGAATCGAGGAGCAGCATAACTGGGTCATCGTGGCTCAGCATCCCCAGTGAAATTGTAGTAAATACGTCAGCCAGGGATTCTGTCATCTGTCATTGACTAGGACTGGAGGGCTCACTGTCAAAGGCACTCGCTTCTGCAGCCAGCAAGCTGACACGGTTGTTGGCAAGAAGTCTCAGCTCCTCTCCGTGGGGAGCTCCTTAAGGCTGCTGGAGCCTTATCAGGACCCGGCCACAGCAGGGGACCCAAGGGTACAGAGCTCAAGTGGCAGTGTCTGTCATGACCTAGCTGTAAAGTCACAGACCGTCATCTCTACATCGTCCTATTGGTTCCACAGTAGCTCTGCAAACACCAGCAGGCAAGCATCATTGAATGCTGGCTGGCTGCCGCACCTAATGGTGACCTAGTAATTACTTCTTCCAGGTGTGACTTGGGGAAGGGATTTTTAATACTTCAGTGCAACATTGTGAGATAGCCTTAGAGATATTGTTATCTTTGTTGCTACTTTAGCTCTGACGTATATTCATGACACACTCAGAAGATAGCTGAAGAATAAACAAATCTGTCCTCTAATTAACATATAGGCATATGCAAACATGGACATTTCAAGGGGTACAACACCCATGAGCCTTTCTTTCAAACACAAATGTATGTGGGTGATACCTTATAGGTAGGTAGGTATGTGATAAAATGTTGAATTAATAATGAAATAAAATAATGAATTTGGGAATAGTTTAGCCTGCATGAGGCCCTGGCTTTGATCCCCAGCAGTGCAAAAAGGAAAGAAAAAAAAAAAAAAAGGAACTAAGGAGAGTATATAAGCTGTGAAAAAAGAAGTAGGAGTGGTCACTGAATTTCTTTACATATGAAATATATGTATATACACATACATTATTCACTTCTCATTCTCTGTGTCACAGCTGTGAATTATAACTACGGAATAAAATCATATAAACCTTAGCAAAATTAAAAACGATAATAACAGATATATTTATTATTAAATTGTCATTTACCAATCTTTAATAAATCATTTAATTATTAAAGCATTTAAATTAATTGTTGACTACTAAACTGTTTAGTGGATAATTATGTTAATTTCAAAATTTTAAATGCAATTTTTAATTTTTTAATTTTATTTTTAGAATTAAATTATTAATTTAATAGTTTATTGAATAAATAAGTAAAATTATTAATAAATAATAAATCAATACAAGATAAAAATATAAGGAAAATAGTTTTCTCATTTCGCTTGGTAAGGAGGTCATCAATTCTGCCCAAATATGAAATCAGAAATTTTTTTTAAAGATACCAAATTCTTAATGTTTCGCAAAATAGTTTTTCTGTTTTCTTAGCCTTTTGATACTAGAAAAACTGACAGTACATCTGTAATAAATAAACATTTATCTGAAGTTTAGTAGTTTCTTTGGTTTCACTTTAATTCATTTTCCTTTTGATAAGTTCATGTAAAATAAAATATAATACATTCACATTCTTAGTTTTCCTGTCTGTTCCTCATGCTGCTTGTGAACACAGGCAGAGAGGTTCTATGCAGACCGCTCCATGGCATTTATTGAGGCCAGTTCTGCACTTCAGAAATGGCAATAAATGTTCTCTCTTTTGTACTCTTAAGTAGGTGATGTTTCACAGGAAATATGTAAAGTTCTATGAATGTGATCACACGGAGCTTAAAACTGAAGAATGTGATTATTTGGTAGACTGTATTGTCATCTCATTCTTAGGTGCACCCACAAAAATGTCTCCAATGCCCGTGCAGGTGACATAGAAAGGCCACGATCACTCAGAGGGTTCTTTGCCTGCCAGGTAGAGTGCGCTTGCCGAAGCCACACAGGAGTTTACACTCCACTGGGCCACTTCTCCCTCATCTGTGATCCCTGTCTCCACCCCTGGGCAGAGCCGCACCCTCCTGGGGGCAAATGAGGAAAGCAGTCCCAGAATCCTGATGGAACGGCACGGGTCCTTGGTTCGCGGCAGCGGCCTCCGCCTTGTGCGTGAAAAGATCAGCAGCAACATGACAGCAACAGAGACACAGTGTGGAAGGAAATGTCCTAGGAACAGAGAGATGTGACTGTGACATTTCAAAACCAGGACACGGGACCACTTGACATCTGGTTCAAAGTTCTCGTAAAAATTGATCTCGGGAAATTGATAGTATCAACCGTCTGTCTACCCACAGGCAAGTTTAGGATTTTCAGGACTGTTTTCCTCCCATGTTCTACGAGGGTTTCCCACTGAGCAATCGGACCAGGACAGTCTCTTCTTGTGTAGACTCGTCCAGGATACTGCAATTATATTTAGCCTCCTCGGGTTTTACCCAATAAATACTCATAGTGCCTCTCAGTCAGCGCTGCTGCTGAAAGATGCTTACCTACCCCCCTATCCCCACCCTGCAACCAGAATCCCTGCAGCCCCACGTCTGGGTGTTCCATTTGTTTTCTGGTTTCCAATAGAGCAAGAAAAGTTTTCTTGCTCACTGTTACATCCTCTGTGACTGGCACACAATAGGTACTCAACAAACACTTTGGAATGAATGAACAGTATCCAACATAGAATCTACTATGGAGAAATTAACCTTCCTAAATATTAACTTGCACAAATCTACTCATTAAATCTCTGGAGTTGGAGTCTTCAGAGCTCATGAAGAAACCCAGAAAAGGTGGGAGGGGGCGGGGCAGACTCTGACCCTCGTTCACACTGCCCGCCTGCCTCTGTGTCCCACAGTCTGAGGGGAGGAGTCTGTGCCCGACATGGCACCGTAGCAAGCAGCAGAGAGGGAGTCTGGCTGTGCTTCTGAGTCTGTGGTCTTTTTGTTCCACCCGCTGTGACTGTCCCGGTGGGTTTTGCTCATCAACACTCACCCTCTTTTTGGAAACACATCTTCAGAGATTTTACATCATGCTCAATTTATTTTCCAGTGGTGTCCAGTCAAATTCCATCTTTTCAGTACCTCGGCTGTTTAAAGATACCCCATTACCTAGTCAAGCTGCCGGGGGGACAGATGGCAAGCATCTAGCAAGCACCCCCAGCACTTCCAGAGTGCGTACATCCCACAATCCTCACCGACTGCAGCCCTAAGCAGCTTCTTTCTGAATCTGAAGAATCTGAAGAAAGCGCATTTTGTAAGTTGGTTAGGCAGGACGGAGGGGGAAGGATGGAACAAAGCTGAAGTTGTTCATTTCCCATTTGCATGCCAGGTTTTCCTTCTCGGGTAGCTGGGTCCAGGCGCTGTCTGTTCTGAAGCCCGGCTGGTGTGCCAGGAACCACAAGGCGATGGGAAAGACTAGCCCCTGTGCCTCTTCCCGAGGAGGATGGCTGCCATCTCCATAAGAGAATTCGTGGAGAAGCAACACAAGCCATCCTCCTTGGAGGAGGCAGCTGGAGGAAGGAGCTGGGAAGTCATTGCCGCTTCAGAGCAGGGACACAAGGTCACGAGCATCTATGTGTCTTCCCGCCCCATCTTCCCTTCAGCCTTGCTTCCTTCCTTCTTTATTACCAGCATTCCATCTTCTCCTCCTGAGCTATGGCTCCCATTTTTTTGTCTCTCCTCTTCTTTTTTACTCCTTTTCTTTTAATTTTTCTTCCTTTCTTTTTTTGAGACTGTTAGCCCCCCAATTATTCCACTGCTTCCTTCCTTTCTACCAATATCAACGATTATTTTTTTCTCACAGCCTCCACCAATGTCCCTTCCACTCCAAGGTGCTGGCTCTGTACTCTCCTTGTGGGTGTAACAGGAACTCATCGTTTGACTACTTATGATCTTTACTAGAGCTCCACAGTCCAGGACCCACCATCCCCAGCAATCCCCACCGAAGCTCATAGCAAGGCTCCCTGAGGCACCACTGCCAAAGCCTCCTTACTCAGATTCACCCCGACAAAGATCCAGAAGACTGCGCTTCCGTCTTCTGCAGAGTGAGCAAAGCAACCACCCTCCTGCCTCCTCTCCCATGATCATATCTGGACTTGCAGAGCGGAAGTGGGCACGTAATGGAGAGACATGTCAATAACCGAAGGGGCGCCCATGTCCACAGGCTACACATTTTTACTTCTGAAACTGTATGCCACGAGCAACTAGCTTCCTTGGGAGCATGCCGTTGCTAGGACCCCGAGCAGGCTGTGTGGGAAGCAAAGATTTAGCTTCCACGGGCCAAGATACACACTGAAAAAGACCGGGGTGTTTGCCACCTTTTCTCATCTGGAGATAGAGGATGTAAATGCTGTTTAATTAAAGTCATAATCTAGCTTTTGTCATATTTTGGCTTTGCCGTTACTAAATCTAATCTGGTTTTGCTTGTTTATCGAATGCTTTGACCACTAAGCAAAAATCCTGAAATCAACGGGGATCGTCTCCCAGCCGCTGTCCTCTACCCGTCCTTTCTTGGTGCGCTTGACACTCGAGCTACCTCTCAGCAGCAGCACCGCCCGGGGCCAGCCCCACGCGTGTCCTTCACAGGCCTGACCGCATCCGAACCCTTCGAGGTCCTTCCACTGCAGATTCTGTTTCTGGGGTGGGGTCACTCCCAAGGGAAGCCAATGTCCAGCCCTCACCTGGAGCTGCCAGGGAGCAAACTGTGCACAGCAGGGACACACACACGAAGATTGAGATCAGAGATCAGTCCTGGCTGCATGTTAGGACCACTTGGGGAGTTTTGAAAATGCCAACGCCCTGCCCACATGCACCCCAGAGTGTTTATGCCAGGATCTCAGGGAAGGGGCCCGGACATCAGCATCATTTAAATCTCTCTAGATGAAATGACCGTGTAAGTCAAGCGTAGGGGTCTCTGCTCTCCAGGCTTAAAGGAAGGTGGTTCACATCCAGCTGAAGGAGAAGGGGCTCTAAAAACAAGGCTGTAACCTCTCAGACAGGGGCACCCCCTACACACTTCACTGTGCGTTTCAGTCAGCTCTCGCTAAGGGGCAGCAGGAGACATATTTTGTGAGTGGTGGACTTTGTAAAGCTTTGTAAATCCATCGTTCCCTTGAATTCCAGGCTGGCCCAGTGTGGTCACACTCAGGCTACTCATAGGTTTCCTTGTCCTGGAGATCTGTGTTGCTCTACCCTGGCCTCCCCCAGAATTCACAGATCATCAGCAAAGCAGTCACCTTGCCCAGTACTCGGCTAGTGCATTTTCCACCAACTCAGGCTAAGAGGGTGTCCAGGGTTCATCCTGGGCAGAAAATGCATTATGCAAGACCAGCTTTGAAAGATAGATCTGCTGGAGTAAAGCCACCACCCAGGAGGTCACCTGGCCACATTATATCATATGGAAGCATGCTACGCAAAAGCACAGAGAAGGGGTACCCCTCCCCACAACATGCTACGGTAGGCGAACCCAGCCCTGAGGACCCCTTCATCTGCTGCATAAAGGAGAAGTGAGATTTAACACCAGCCCATTTCTGCCATGCCTACTCTCTGCCCGCACCACTCTCATCCTATCCTAAGCATCTCCACTCTGCCTGCCAGCTCCCCTTCCCCTACCGAGCAGACCTTCGCCAGTCGCCTGCCCCTAGCTCTACCTGAAGAGACAGTGCCTGGTGATATCTGTCCTGCTGTTCGTGCCCTCCCGTGGATGGCCCTTCCCGCCCACTCCACACTGGTGCTGCTCTTAGAAAACAAATGTCTGTGCAGGGGAAAGGATCAAAGTTTTATTGAAAAAGAAGCACCCAAGGGACATGCCAAACCAAGTCCTGGAGGAGGTCAAGAGCAGAAGGACTGTATCCTGTGCAAGGAAGGAAGGCTGTCACGTGCCACCCCAGCTCGCACACACAAAGACCTCGCTTCACACCATGCTCCAGTGCCTGAAAGGAGATGTGAGTTCACACATACTGATCCCGAAGGCCATAAAGTTCAACTACCAAACCTGGGCTTTGGAGAGCATCAAGGACCCACCAGTGTGGTCACTGCAGGCCAGACAGACATTCTCAGGGGAGGGACCGGGGCCCTGAGCAGCAGGATGGAGTCACGGTGAAAGAGCCTTGGTCAGAGCAGAGCACGAGAAGGCTGGGTCAATCCCAGGTCTTGGGTCAGCTCACTGCGTGACTTGAGGCAGGTACCTTCATGTCGCTGGGTTTGTCAAATGAAAAAAAAAAAAAAAAAAGAACAGCAACATCTGCCTGTTTTCCACCTCATCACGGGATCATTTGAGGAAACACACACAGAGGCAAGGAAGTGCTTCATGCCATTAAAAATAATATGTGCACGATGGTTCAAAACCGTGCAGAATTTGTAGCCAGTCTCCAATCTCCAGTGAAAACTTCATTCACTCATCAAATATTTACTGAACACATACTGTGTGCAAAATACTGCACTACAAGGAAAATGAGGAAACTGCCCTTAAGAGGTTCCCTCTGTCTGGCACAGATGGGATGTGCACATTCACAGCCGGGCTGGAGAGACCACCTTAGGAGGTAGCCACAGTTTTTGTCATTTCATGGGAGAGATGAGCAAACAAAGGCACAGAGAGGTTGTAGAGCTTCCCCAGGCACGCATAGCTAGTAGGTAAGGAAGCTAGAATTTGAATCCAGGAAGTCTGGCTCCACTATACTACCCAAAGTCACCTAGGGGTAGCTTACAGGGTCTGTGCGAGTGAGGGAAGGGTGTGGCAACGGCACTAAAAATAGATCCTAACCACCACCCCAGTCAGCGGAGAGGCCAGGGCGCCTATGGGAGGTCAGGCACGATGGCAAGATAGGCTGGGGCATGTAGACAAGATTTGGGCGGATAAAATAGAGCCACGTTTGTGGATGCAGAGTCAAGCCAGAGGTAGCCGCGGGACAAGAGCTGACCCGTTTCCCATGCTACCCACAACACATGCTACAGAGGAGCTTGAAATTGGCTTAGACATGTGTGGAAACCTGCTAGGATGAGGAACACTTGCCATCTTCAGACTGCCTCAGGGTCTCCCCATAAGTAGTCCCAGCTGATGAGGAGAATTTACACCTAAGAGTCTAGGGCCACAGCCCCGAACAGCCACCTACCTACACACTCAAAATTTCTGCTTCCAAATTTTTACTTTTAAAATAAAAAGCTTTGCCTTCAACTATTTTATAAGTCATGTTTGCTTAAATATGCAATTATTTTTCTGCATTGTTTTCCTTCAAGTCTAATTCGCGTTGCAGAAAACTGTTTCTCCATGCCCTGGGCCTGGGCAGCCCCAGTTTATAGTCTTCTGCCAAGAAGTAAATGTTTCTAGTCCATGTAGCAAGACACTCAGACTCAGAGCATCTTGGAAGATTCTCCAGCTTTGGCATGACCAACAGTGTTTAAATTTACCCATCAATGGTGGCAGGGCAGAGAGGAACAGCAGAACCTGAAGTCAGAAAGGCCAGCTAGATGCCGACCCAGGCAAGGGAGGGCCTGGCCCAAGGAGAAAGTGTGCTGATGCAGACAGAGGTGCTCCAAGGAAAACTGGTGGTGAAGGAGCTGCCCTGTAGAGTGCCATGAGACAAGAGAACCGTATGCAGACCGCTGAGGGGCCACCCTACTCTGGAAGTGCCAGAAGGGCATACCTGCCATCACTTCCACTTCAAGCTAGGTTCGAAGGCTTGATCTAGGTTCTAGGTCCTTGATCAAGCAGGCTGGTCTCTCACCCCTACTGCCACAGCACACTCAATATACTCCCGGCTGAGGCCCAGAGTCCCCTGCCAGGCTCGGGATAGATCCTTAGCTGCAGCGCCTCAGCCCTGGCCCTGCAAGAGAACCCAAAAAGATACAGCCCAGGCCCACTGCCCAGACAGTGCAGATGGCCCAGGGGAGGCTATGTGCCTCCCACTCCTGCCCCACCCAGCCTCCCCCTCTGGCCCAGTGAGTCAACTCCTCTCAGCGCAGATAGACTTGTCGGGCCGGAACTGCCAAGAAAAGCTCAGAACTGTCCCTAATAAAAGACAGCACTGAGCCAGCCTCTTATGCAATCCACCCTGAGAAAGGCAGCTCTCACCTGGCCCAGCTACCGGACTCTTGCCCCTTTCTGCCTAGCAGCGGAGCCTCTTCTGGCTCCATTCACTCTCTGGGTGTGACTGCCCAGTCCAGCCTGGCCCCATTCCACCTGAACAAGCATCCTCCCAGCTCTGCACACCTGCTTTCTCTCTTCCAGCACTGTCCCTGCCCCCAGAGCCCAGCCTGACTCATCAAGTTCCCCTCAGAGTGATGCCGGCATGGTGGTCCTCATGAACCAGACCAAAGGAAAAGCCATAGGGTGGACCCCCAAAAAGGAAGCCCTCACATCAACCACTGAAGTGCTCTTAGGTGGGAAAGGGGGTCTAGGTGTCCCGTGCAGACATAGTGAACAGAAATGGAACCAGCAAGGGGTGAACACTCCGGGGAGTTGAAATTGGCTCCACAAACACAAAGGTTTCCCGTAATCAGGGCCATTCACAGGAAGAACAGCCAGCCTCCCAGGGCTGTGGGGCTCCAGCCAACAGGAGAAAACATTCATCTGTCGGAGGGGCTAGAAGATGACAGAGAGTAGAGGGCAGAGAGCATCCACTTGGTTCTTCAGGTTGTAAAATATTTATGGAAACTCTTCTTGCATCACTTACAAGGTCTTGGGCAAAATTAATCAATTAATATTTTGGGGAATCTGCTAATCACTCTTCCTCTCCAGAGCTGCTACAACTCCCATAGTTCAGTCAGTTAGAAGATGACTAAATGATGAGGATGACATAGATTCATCCCCAAATGACCAGTTCACTGCTACAGGTCAACCAGGAGAGCATGCGGGAGAGAGAACAATGACTCCAGGCACAGGTCCCTTTCCCTCCACTGCAGCAGGGGCGTGCCAGATGGGCACAGATGTCCCTTTTGCTCACGGACATGAACTTGCCTTTCCTCTAAGAATGGGTGGGCTTTTATAGAAAAGAGCCAAGAGAAGAATCTATCAATCAGTGCAAAAGAGTAGATACTGCATCTTCTAAACCTTGGAAGCAGAGTCACTGTCCTCCGCTTCATCTTTGATTGCTACCACCCTCCCCATGTGCCATCAGGCCCACGCTGGGATTTCCCAGCCCAAACCTGCAATTTTCTCTGGCGTTGCTCTGGCCTAGAGTGTGCTTCTCTTATTTGCCTGCTTGTCCAAGTTCTGACATGATCGCTGGGCCCTGGTGTCCCCAGCTCTGGAAGAGCAGGTTGCTGGGCGTACCCCGTGTCACCGCTCCACCCCCTTGATGCTAAGGATTTGCTCTGTGCTCTCTCCCCAGCATTAAAAGGACTTTCAGTTCTGTTCCTTCTAGGGGACCTCATGGGTACACAGTAAGTACCCTACACGGCAGGCTCTTACAGAGAGGATGGAGAAGAATGGGGAGCCTGACTCTCTGCAGAGATGTGAGACTTCGCCAAATAGCTTTTCTGTCCATCTTTCTGAGGGAGAGGAGAAGGCGTGGGCAGCCAAGAAGAGAGTTGAGTGCGCCAAGCAGATCATTATGTGTTCTTGGAAGCGGGTTTCATGGACTGGCCCAGAGCACAAGCTGGGAACGGGCTCTGCGGCCTGACAGGACGTGGCTGGGGCGGAGACTCTACATTCAGTTCTAACAAGTGGTGATGCTTTATGGAAACTTTGGAAAGACATCCTGTTTCTGACCAGCCAGCTTGTACTTCGTCGGGTAGCTGTAGCCATCTTTCTCTTCAGTTTGGGAGCATGACAAGGGAAATGAAAATTACTGACCACCTACTGCGTGCCAAGAACTTAGCCAGCAATTTGGCTACCCTAAGAATTCTAGGTTGCCCTTTGACAGGACAATGCAGGGCCCAGACGGCACAAGCAGACAGGCCTCTTTCCCAACTAGTGACCTTCTCTTTGCAAGACCATTTTTGCTATGCTTCTCACTCCTACCCGCAAGCCAAAATTCCCCCTTTGTAGCAGGATAAACATTCCCATGGAAAAGCAACACTGTATTCCCTAGAGGAAATACAAGCACATCGTTGCTCCCGTGGAGGCCATGCGGGCTCAGGAAGCAGAGTGCTGTGCTGAGGCCTGGGCCCAGGCGCCACACCCCCAGCTGGCCCCTGATGGAGCCCGGGGCGGGGACCTGGATCTAATGTGACTCTACAACAGGCTGCAGTTCTTGGGAGACTCTGCAGCAAGCTCTTTCCTACCACAGTGAAGAGAGGTAACCATGCAAAGCACAGGGAGCCACACCCCCCGGAGGAGCAGTTCCTGTTTTGCTCTTCTGGGCCTTGATTTCTCTGTAAAGGGGAAAGCAGTGCGCAACAGGAGGGACACAAAGGTGGTGAACCTGGACCTTTTCGTGCCTTTTCGGACAGTACTTCAGAGAATGCTTTCTTTGAGCAATCATTCGTTCTTTTCTTAGTTCATTTAACATTTATCCAGTAGTTACTACGTAGCAGGCTTCCTGCCAGGTGATACAAATACAGAAATTAAGGAAACAGTCCTTGTTCTTAAAGGACTCATAATATAGATACATTTCTCATCAAAAGAAATATAA
The DNA here is from genome assembly GCA_004026905.1 of Hystrix cristata. NCBI lineage: Eukaryota > Metazoa > Chordata > Mammalia > Rodentia > Hystricidae > Hystrix > Hystrix cristata. Next base: position 1,672 of record PVJO010007439.1, on the reverse strand, counting down.
AAATATTTGAAGTCTTGTGGTTAGAGAATCATCCCTCAATATATACTCATTCTCAACTCCTATCTGTATATTTGAGCCAAATCACTTGAAAGCCACTCTCCGTCCTTGATTATACGATATATATCATTTCCCAAAATTAACATTTCTGAAATTAGGATGCATCTTACAAAGTGATTGGTAGCAATTTCCCCTCTTGGTGATGCATAAAATAATGATAGACCTTCCAGTTGATAATATTGTAGATTCAATGAAATATATTTTTTAAATGTTCTTATCCTTTTTCAACTAGACTTTTAATGGAGTTTACAGCCACTGAATTTAACACCAGGTCTTTCCAGAACTTTTACAATCCATCCAGATGCCTGCCGGCCCCTAGATCACGCGTCTAGATGTCCCACTGACTCTCAAGCGGAAATTTTTGCCGAGGGGCCAAGGATGCGGTGTCACCTTTTGGCCACCAGAGGGAGCGAGTTGCCAGGCTCTGCGTTGTGATCGGCCCTCCTAAAGGCTTCCAGCATGGCGGCTCCCGGCCAGGGAAGCCCCAGCCCTCACTGAAACCCCACCGGCAGGGCCAGAATAGAGGGAAGGGAAAGGTCCGCGCTTCAGAGCGACGGCAGCAGCAGGGTGGGTGGGATTGGAATGACGCTTGGAGAACCACACAGAAACGAGCTATGGCTTCAAGAGCTGCTTGCTCCCTGGGCGTGAGGACAGGTTCTGGTCACGGGCCTGCCTCCTGAAAACGCAAGGCTCTAGAAGTCAAGTCACCTGTAGCCTCGGTTGTAATCCCTTTCTTCCTTCTTGCCTTTTAATATTTGTTTATTGAGCACCTACTATATGCCAACCACTGTGCTAGGAGCTATGGATAGAGCAGTAAACAGAAGAAGCTACTGTCCTTATGAATACTGAGTTCTGGTGGGGAGTATACAAATAAATACACAAATCTGCCATAAGGAGGAATATTGTGTCTCCCGACAGTGCACAACAAGAGAGTGCTGGGGGGAGGGTGGATATAGCAAGGCTTCTGTAACGAGTGGTGCTCAAGACAAAGTTCACCAGATAAAGAGCAAGGAAGGGGCTTTCTAAACTGATGGACTTGTATGTGCAGAGGGCCTGAGGTGGAGAGTGCGCGATGCCTTCCAGGTACTCACGAGAGGCCAGCCTGGTGCCCGGAGCCCTGGGCCAAGACAAACTCAGGATGGGCGAAAGCTTGTGGGAGCTTATCAGTGTGGAGCTTTGCACGCCACGCTAAAGGTGTGTTTTTTCATCTGAAACCATAGGTAGGTTTTAAGCAGACAACCGGCTTGAGTGGATTTGGGTATTCATACAACCACCCTGCAGAGCATGGCTTGGAGAATAAATCTGAGGGAAAATGAAGGTGTGCAAATGGGACTTATTGGACAAAAACCATGAGGTGAGGGTAGCCAGCTGTTGACAGTGAGCATGAAGGTGTATTTTAGAGAGAGAATTACTTTGGAGTGTGGGAGGAGAGGAAACATTAAGCCTGACTCCTAAGTTTCTGAAGGAGCAGCTTGAACGGGGAGGATCTTCCTGGGCGGGCATCTCTGATGGAGGACAGGACTAGGGAAACATCAGGAGTTTTCAGCACTCTAGCTTTAAGCTGCTTCTGGGACACCCCCGTGCAAGGGTAAATTAGACAACTGGCTCTATCAAC
>PVJO010007438.1:0-81885 GCA_004026905.1 Hystrix cristata | reverse complement strand
GCATACTTGTCTCCTCTCTGCACCCCACTTCCATTCTACTCTCTTGTGCTTGCTTGAAAAGATGATCACTGTGTTAGGTGATTAAGTGCCTCTTGTCCTTTGACTCACAGTTCATAAGACCACAGCATGAATTTCAATCAGCTTTTCTTGCTGTGTGAAGAGGCAAGAAAAGAAAAAATAGAAAAATCAGACCTTCGAGACAGGGATGTTGAGAGACATTTCCAATGCCTCATGCATAATTTTTTATCAGGGAAAAACCACATTAAGACAATGGATGAGCTCCTTAAACTAGCAGTTTCTACATGAATTCCCTGTTTGAAGAAATGCACTACATGGAGCGATTATTTGTGGTTAGAAACAGTTCCAAGTTCAGGATGGATGCCTACTAGCAGTGAAACTTGGGCAAATCATGAAAACTTTTGAAGCCATATTTCCTCATCTATAAAATGGAAAAACACCTACATTGCAAGCTGTCTGTGAGGGTTAAGTCTATATATAAACTGCTACAAAATACTAAGGATGAAAGACAATAATGCACTGTGATAAAGACTGGGAAATCCAGAAAGGGACTGGCTGGGTTTAAAATGTGGCTCCATTCTTTGCTCTCTGTATAAATTAGAGATACTTTACTGCTTGGTGCCTCAACTTCCCTTCTGTAAAACGCATATGTTGTGCTGCTGTGATGATCTAAGTACTCCGAATATTGCCTGGCACGTAAATAATCCCACTGACTCGGAATTTAAAAGTAAGGCCCAATTACTCATAAACATTGCTTTACAAGAGCAAAAGAAGGTAGGTTCTCTAGTTAGAAAAAGCCAGTCCCTTCCCATGTTGCTTGTTCAATGTCTTCTTCTTTCCTCTTTGTACAATGCTGTACAATGCTCACTGTATTACCAGCTTTCCCATCTAAAACACAACACCTGACACTCATGATTTAAAGGAGGAGAGGTTTAGTTTATTCATGGTTTCAGTCCCTGGGTGGCTGGCTCCAAGGCAGAGACACCACAGCTGAAAGTTATGGCAGAGCGAAATTGCTTAGTTCACCAGGAGAACAACAACAGAGAGAACGTTGTGAGAGACCAGACATGGCCTCCGAGCTTGACTCTGTGACCCACCCGACACCCCTAGAGGAGTGCTCCACCAATCCCTGAGGCAGATCCCAAAGCCAATCAAGTTGAAATTCCACCCTAACCATCGCACCCTCTGAGATTTGCTTTGTAGTCACCAGCGGGGGTGAGTGAAGGGCTATACAGAGGCAGGAAATTAGGGTGTGGCAAACTGGCTATGCAAAAGGGCGTGACCTGTCAATAGTGAAGATTCAAACCACATATGCAGAACAGCTTTTGAGCCCTACACCTGACACAACCCAGAGAATGCAAGCAGGGTTTTGATAGGAAGAAAGACTTGACTGGATGTCAGAATAGGGATATAAAAGGTGGTGGCCACTAGCCTCGTGGTCACTGCGTTCTTCCTTTTGCACCGGCCTGGTCCGCATGTACAGCATACTGAACAACAGCAACACGATAGTGGTAACATTTTTAGTGTTGCATCCCTACAGTGTGCCAGGATGGTGATAAGTGTTTGAATGCATTATTTCATTTAATTCTCCTAAATACTCTATGGAAAGAGGATTATAGAAGTGTCAAGTCCAGGGAAGGAGCACCACTGCTCCACTGGCTTGAGCAGCTTACCAAGATCACAAACTCCGTATTAGTAATGAGTTAAAGATACAAAGTTTAGAAAGGAAGAGACGTTATTGGAAAGGGGTGAAAAGGAGAGGATAGCTAGCTACCCTGATAAGAATCAGGGGAGAGGGCCCCGGAAAGACGGAGGATCTGTGGGCCTTTGTTCCTGGACTCTCTTATTGAGAGTCAGAGAACTTTCCTGCCACCCAGAACTTGCTGTAATCCAATTGGCTCCCTGGGCTGTCTTTTAATTAGACCAGGCCCCCCTGCCTATGTCATTTCTTCCGGTGGTCTACATGTAACTTCTGTCTGTCTTCCACAGGACCTCATCTCCAGGGTGGGCAGCTGTTTGGCAAGGGGGACCCTTATTCATGCTTAGCTTAGAGTTAGTAAGGAGTGTGTGGATATCTAGTATAGTAATATAGTGGTCCCGGAGTGAATTCATGTGTGTGTGTGTGTGTGTGTGTGTGTGTGTGTGTATTAGTGCACAGGTATAATTACATACTGAATAAGAGTTCCCCCAAAGTTAAACAGCCCCCCTGTCTTGCCCTGCCCCTTTGCTTCCCCTGCCTTCTATGGGAGGTGAGGAGAAACAGCGCTCTCAGCTTTTTGGCCTCACGCACCTGGCTTCTCTGTGTCCCGCCTGTCCACCTTCCCTCTGTCTCCTGGTGCAAGTCCTAAGTCCATTTGGTGCCTTTATTTATCTGGTTTTCTCTTTCTCTAACCCCCTCCTCGAAATTGTTCCCAGGGGAATTTCTCTAGCGAAGTTTTAACTCCTTCAGTCAGGATTAGCTAGAAAACGAGTGAGACCCTTACTGTATTCTCTCTCTGCCTACAGAGCCCTTTTCCTCTACAAAAGCAAACAAAGTTGGGGAGAAATGAGTAACTTGTGCAGTCATACAGCTAGAAAGCACTGAATCCATCATCCAAGCCCAGTTCTGCCTGGGTTCAGGAAAAGTACCTTCCACCCACATCCAAGTTCTGTCCAAGTTCACAAAGTTTATCTTTCTCAAACAAAAGAGGCCGATGTAGGGACTGCTCTGGGGAGTGAGTCAGCAACATCTGTTCCCATCAACAGTGAGCCCCAGATGTTGAATAAGTTAAGTGCATATGGGAATCTGCTCTTGTTGCTGCTGTTGATTTTAATAGATAACATGGAAAAAAATCACAAATAATGAAAACAAACTCATTTTCTGAGACAGCATAAAATCCAAAGATTTTAAAAAAATCTAAGGAAGAGAGGACGCTCCAAGCAGGCATGCTCCATGAGGATGCCAGCAGCACCAGAGGTAAGGTGGGTCCCTTCAGCAGTGGCCGTAGCACACGCCATGTGGTGGGGCTGATACTGTGTCTTCCCCTGCTGTCTACCATAATACAGGGAAAAAGCATCATTAATAATCATTAGCGTAAGGCTTACAGGTGCCACAGCAGATGTTGCCTGGCAGGAAAACTGGCAACATTTGCGAGCACAAACCAGGAGGTGGTTTTCATCATAGGACAATGCTCAAAAGATGTCCAGCCTAATTCAAAATGTGTTCACTCTCCTAGACTTCACAAGTCATGGGCTCTACACCTCCCTGGAGTTAGATGTCCCTGCCGGGTGCTCCCAAGACCCAGAGTACTTAGCCCCACCAAGACCTCTATCCCACTGAATTGTTCATTTGTGTGTTTCATTCATCTGTCAGCCCTGCACAAGCTGGAAGGCTGCTGGAAAATGACTGCACACTGCGAGGAAGTCAGCCATGAGCCCTCATCAGGCCACCACACAGGTTATACTGTTGCTGGAGCAGATAACTATAGAACCAAATCCATGGCATGCAGCCACAGATTGGAGGTAGGTCTTCTTTCAGTCCCATCTAAGTAAGAAGAGTCAAAGCAGTTCAGATGAGTTCACGTGGTATAGATAACAATATACATCCACAGTTTTGACCCAGGAATGTGCTAACTTTTCTTACCACATAATCTATCCCAATTAGATATGTACTATCTGAATATATTACATAATTTCACACTCATCTATTAAGGACATGATGCTGATCCACCTTACTGAGCAAGAGGTAGGCAGTATGCTTCTCACTGGACAAATAGCACTTTTGTGCACATACATATCCAAAGGCATAGAAATAAGGATCCCAGAGGTTATCAGTACACTTAAGTGCATTGCAGCATTATTCACAAGAAGTCAAGATACACAAGCATGCTAAATGATCATCAGTGGATAAATGGATAAGAGAAATGTGGTATATAGAGGTAATGGATTATCACCCACCACTAAAAAAGAAAATCCTGCCATTTGTGACAACATGGATGAGCTGCAAGGATATTATATAGTTGAAATTAGCCAGACATAAAAGGACAAACACTACATGATACTACTAATATGATGAGTTTCAAACAGTCAAACTCATAGAAGGAGAAAGTGGAATGGTGGTTTCTAGGGACTGAGGGGGACAGGGGACAGGGATGCAGGAAGGCAGCAATGCATTTATGCCCAAGATTGAAGTTTTTAAAATTTTTGCATGAAATTCACATATGTTACCTAGAAAAATTCAAAGAACAGGAAATTGAAGAGAACACATTTCATTACTTTCCATTGTTATAGGTGTTCCAAAACTTGATCACTAGGCATTGAAGTGTTAATCAGAATAAAGTTTCACTCATACAAGATGAATAAGTCATTAAGACATTTTGTACAGCATAGTTCCTGTACCTATAATACTTCGTATTGTGTACTTAAAAATTTTGCCAGAAGGATAGCTTTTATATTAAGTATACTTATCATAAAATATTAAAATAATAATAATAAATAAGAAGATGGGGTAACTTTTGGAAGTGATAGATAGGTATATGGCATAGTGTGAGTGATGGCTGTAAGGTGTATAATTATCTACCAATCTGCCCAGTTGTATATATTAAGTATGTAAAGCTTTTTGTATGTCAATCATGCCTTCATAAAGTGGTCTAAAAGGGAAAAAGAGAAATCACACATTGTTCTCTATGCATCCTCTACATGTAGAATGAAGCACACCACCAGGCAGGTCTCCATGAATTTTGGAGACAGCACACTGCACGCCTAGGAACGTGGCCCCACTCACAACGCAGAAGAATGCAACTGGGAGTGAAGCCAGAAGCAGGAGACAGCTCCACTGTTTGTCCAAACTGCAGTGTTCCTGCACGATGGGGCCTACGTTCTATAAAACCTGATGGCATTTGAGGGACTGGGGATTGAAGAGAGTGCTAGTCAGAGAATGACAACATAGAATCTGGGGTTCTAGAACAAAGCCTTGATTTTATTGTAGAGATTTGCCTGATTTAAAAATCAGCAACAAAACAACAAAGGAAAAACAGCTCTTGACATCCTCCTGGGCTCTGATCATATGGAATACTGGTGTATAAAATACCACCTAAAAATGCATCTAGGATTGTCCACCATAAGCCAGGTCCTGCCTGACCCACTAAGTCCTGACATCAGGCTGGCCCAAAAGGGATTCAAAAGGACTGCACCCTGGTAGGTACTGAAGGCCCGGTGAGGCTGCAGGGACAGGTGGCACCACCTCCCGGGTCACCCGCCACAGTTACGCCACATGGCTCTCTCAATTCACACCGACGGCTGTGTGGGAAGCCCCGCAAAATGAGCTGAAGAAGAAAAACTCCAATACTGGTTTAGGAAGGACTAAAAGAGTCAAAAATCGACAAAGATGGATGAGAGCTTCTTTACTACTCTCAAGGGCAGCCTGGAAAGACAGTGGAGAGCCTCGCTGTACTGTAGCTGCTGCCGGTGCACTGCTATTCAGTCTCACACAGCCAAAGGAGAGGCCTGAAGTTCCTATATATATATAATTGTTCATCCTTTGACAATGACAACACATCCTGAGAAATGTGTCATTGGGCAACTGTGTCATGTTCTGAACATCTTAGAGCGGGTTTGCACAAACCTGTAGATAACACAGGTCCACCCCTCCGCACGGCCGCTTGATGCACGGAGTGTATAAAGTGCTGCCAGCATACTTCAGCATCCTGTTTTAAAGTTAACTCTTTTTTTTCCCATTTATTTTTAATTTATTTTATTTTTTTAATTTTATTTTAATGGTACATTTTCGATGTACATATTGATAACATTCATCATTGGGGATTTGTACCTGTACATGATATACCTTGTTGCTTCTTTTTTTCCCATTCCCCTCCCCTCACTCCCTCCTCCATCCCTATTTACAAAAGATTTGTTTCCATTTGGAAAAAGTAAACTCTTTTTTATATGACCAAGAGCACACTCCAACAACAAAGACGATGCACAATAAATAACGTAAGCCATATAAGAAAGATAATATTCAAAAGAGAGGAGAACTAGAAAGGGAAAAGGGAAAGAACGAGAAAGGGGAAAAAACGGAAACATGTAAATAAACCTGCTGTAAATAAGGAAAGGGAGGAACGGAAGGGAGGGATGGGGAAGGGGTAGGGGACCAAGATACATCATGTACAGGTACAAAATAACTATGATAAATGTGATCATTATGTATACAATGTACCAATACATGTTCTTGGTAATAAATAAATAAATAAATAAATAAATAAATAAATAATGTAAGCCAGTCACATAGTCATTGATTAGCAAGTATTATATACTGTACCTAATTATTGTGTTGTACTTTTACATTACTGGCCAAGCAATAGGTTTGTTTACACCAGCACTGAGGTAGGATACAAGAAATAAAGATACATAGAAAGGAGACCAAAAAAATCATAATTTAAAAATTGCATTTTTAAGAAGAGTACAACTTCAGGACATAATCAAAGCTAACCAAGATTACCCATATCTACATTCCTTAAATTGGCTTAAACTTTTATTCTACACTCATCACACCCAAAGTTCATTAAAAATACAATAAGTAATGTTTTTAGGCAAAATATTTTAGATCACCCATCTTAAAGAAATACAGTGGACTGGACTAGACTCCTCCCTTTCTCCTATAAAATGGGCCAGACTTTCGCCTTGTAAACTGCGCCATTATCTTTCTACCTGTGGGTGGCTATCACTTTTCTCCTGTAAGCCAAGCTCAAACTTTCTACAGACTCATGAATTCCACAGATTTCTACCCTCAAAAACTCATAAATATTCCCAGCTCCAGATTATAAGGTGCCTCTCTCTTGAGGGCCCGTACTCTATTTCTTTGTGTACTTTTTAAATTCTGTCCAATAAATTCCTTTATGCCTCTTTCTGGTGCGTCTTGATTTTTTTTTTTTTTTTTTTTTTGGCGACAGAAGTCAGCAAACCTACAACCTAGCCTGTGGATGGGGCCAGCCACGGTTCCATCTCCACTTTGGACCCTGTCTATGAACACGTGAAGAATGCATCAGGCCATAATGAGATGATGATGATGATGTTACCTACCAGGAGGCAGGAATTTTTTAGTTCCAGTATAATCTTTTTTTGTTAGGTTTGGTTTCTTGGCTTTTTCTTTCTTTTGAGACAGGGACTCAGTGTGTAACCCAGGCTGGCCTCAAACTCACAGCAATCATCCTTCAGCTTGCTGAGTGTGTCGGAAGTACAGGTGTGCGCCTCTGCGCCCAGCTCCCCTACAACTGTACGAGACTACTGTCATATATTCCGCGTGTTATTGACCAAAACATCTTTATGTGACGCATGACTTCATATGAGATCACAAACAAGGGCAACTTCCCTGGCGGCTGCTCAAGACCAAGAAAGGAAATGATTGACGGAGACCAGGAAATCTGGGCACAAGCATGTAGCGGGCAATACAGGCACCAGGTATAGAGTCTGATGATATCTGCATCATCTACTAACACCTATCGTGTACCAACTGCCTGCAATGAATATTATCATCATGTACTGCAAACGTGTACGAATAAAATTTAAAAAGCATTTACCACAGAAGAGGCAGTAACTTTCCCATTAACAAATTGAATCAGTCAGTTGATATTAGCCAGGCTTGCAACTGCCACTCCCAGTTGCTGGGAAAAAATGAACAAAGAGGCAGAGATAAAACCTTGGTGGAACTCACAGCACAGGCTCCCACGCAGCAAGGCTGTTCAGTCCACCGCCACCTCTCAGTGTCTCACCTGCAAGCGAAATGTGAGAGGGCAGCACTGCCCGAGAAGACCGGCTGCCCTGCAGAGGCCGCACCTCCCTGGAGCGAGGCTGGCGCGGAGTCGCTGGTGTACACTCCATGCCGCAGGCAGCCAGCCTGACGGGCGGGCGCGGCCTGCCTCCCGCGCACTACGCTTTCAGCATGACCTAGAAATACCAAAGTTTAAACTGTACGGTCTCTCAATAACTGAAAGCATTTTAGGGAAATTATGGAATCTCCCCAAAATGAATTGAGGTCCCCTCTGGGAGGGAGAGAGATTCGGCATGGTATGGATGGGAGCAGTAACTAGAAAGATAAACCCATTTCATGTTCGCATCTTTCTTAATTAAGAGTGCTCAATAAACTGGTTGCATTTGTTTTTTTCTAGTCTTCATCAGCAGGGCCCATTCTGGAAGGGCACAGATGTTGCACCCAAGATGTGCAGTTTGGTGTCCACAGACTGACATTCTCCAAGGGTTTCTTTTTCTCTGATAGCTGCTGAATTATTCACATCCCCAAGTGCTTTCTGAGCCAGGCTTGTCATTATTAAGTGTCCTTTCTGCAACACCCACCCTCTTTCCCTCCATAAAAGAACCTTCTTCCCTATTGTCTTCCTCATTTGCAATTCATTCTCCTAATCATGGAAGCTTTGTCTGGACTGAAGAGCACCCTGGCCCCTTTCTATATAATTCTCTCCCACTTCAATTACAGGAGGAAGAAGCAGCAGCTGACTCACTCAAAGATTCACTCTTCTAAAAAAATTTATTGTTTCCTGATTGGAAAACACTTTAAATAAAGTGTCCTAAATATACTCAACAGCTCTTTCATTTTAATTTAATATTGAGAGGAACCAAAAAAATATAAAAAGACTAATTGAGCTTTAACAATATGCCTTTGAAAGGTTGGGAAATTTTAAGTGGACTTACAGTGCTAAGAAGTTCAGAAATCTCACAGAATAAGAATTCATTTATTTGTTATTTCCCACCTTACAGAGAATAGCTCTACATTCAGTGTACCTTGGTTCACAAACTTAATCAGAATTGTGGAAAGAATTAAGTTTCTTTCGAGGTACCACTGTATGTATTCATATATATATCCCATATATACATATGTACATGTATATATGTATGCATACATGTATATCCAAAATCAACCACCTTTGCCTTGTGTTATACACACCTGTATGTACGCTTGCAATGCATATAAACACACATATGGACACATACACAAATACATACATTCTTTATAGTTATTATTGATACACACTCATCTACAACCATACCCACAAACACAACCTTCTTCACAGAAAATGTGTAGGTATATTGCCCAAAACAACAACAAAATATCTTTGAACAATTGTAGACCAAAGAATTAGTTCACATATACTTTGACTTCTTCCTGTTGTAGGGACAGGGGTCATAGGCAGGAAAAAGGATAAAATAGAACCTCGTTAAGCTTTATTAAAGAAATTAATAGGAAACCTTACTAAAGGTAGCTTTGTGCCTCTGCAGTTAGACTCCAACAATTAGAAAGACAAAGGGGGAGAGAAAGAGAAAGAGAGAGGCAGAGACAGAGACAGAGACAGAGAGAGACAGAGAGTAACCAGACCTGGGAAGGTGCCAAGTAACACAATTAACTAAGAATTTAGCAGGAAGAGTCCACAGGCAACACGGGGATGTAACCAGGAACATGAAAAGCCAAGGTAGCCAGCCCCCCTCCCCACCTCTGATAAAATGCAAAAGAGATAAGGAACAGCCACCTAAGGACTCCTAATTAATATATAAAGCACACCTGCCCCCTGTACTTAATCATTAACTCTCAGTTACCTTTCTGTGAGCCACACACACACACTCATCCATCACAAAGGGTCAGGAAGAAATCAAACAGCCAGATAGAATGTAGATAGAGGTGCCCGGTTATAAGCAAAGACAGCCAGAGAGCCAATCAGAGGGTGACAACTTCTAGGTGCCCACATGGGTGGTAGGAGAAATCACCAGCCCTAAATAAAAGGGAGCTAAAGACAAAACTCCATGGGTATTTCATTTACTTCTGATGCCCCCTACTCTGTTCTCGCTGAAGAGCTATCTTCTTTCTTTTCCATCATTTTTTCCAAATAAACTCTCTTCTTTTGTTTTAAACTCCACCACTGTAATTCATTGCTAAAAGTGAGAGTTTATGATCCCAGTAGGATCCCGGTAACTGTGTGTTCCAGCACAGCAGTGACATGACATGGCATAGCGTGGCATAGTGTACACCATTCCCCAGATGTGACACTGTTACGAAATATGACCTGCGCGTGCATTCAACTAGAATCAACCAGTCCCTATCTATACAGAACTCATCTCTCCTCTCCTATATGAGAGCATCTAAACTGTAGCTTTGTTATAGCATCCATTTTTCATCTCTACTGTTAATACTTCTCCAGCTTAAGGGGTAATAATGTAATGATAGCCTTTTTAGGCCTTCTCCTGTCTCCAGCTATTATCCAATTTCTCTGTTCCAGTATTCGTTGAAAGTCAGTTACCATTTAGATGTAAAATGTTCCACAAAAGTCTCTTGTGTGTAGAGGGTGATTGGATCATGGATGAGTTCAATAGCTGTATGAGCTATTTAGGAGGGGGATCCCGGTTGGATGTGGGTCACTAGAGGAGTGACCTGGAAGTGTGTATTCTTGTCCTTAGTCCTTCCCTTCTCCCTCTGCTTTCTGGCTGTCATGATGGCAGCAATTTTCCCCTGCCTGGCCCTTTCATCATGCTGTTTCTGCCTTGGAATTAGTTACCATGGACTGAACTCACTGAATTCATGAGCCAAAATAAACTTCACCTTCTTTATGTTGCAAGTGTTGGGTATTTTGTCCCAATGATGAGAATGTGACTGATACAAACTTCTTGAGAGTTGTCTTTGTTCACTATTTTTAATTTCTCTCATCCCATTTTTTTCCTAAACACACTCCATTTAGGCTTTTGCCCCAAAAATACCACTGAAATTGCTCTTGTTGAGCAGTGACTTCCACATTGCTAAAACTTGGATCACTATCAGTTTCCATCATACTTGACCTGCCAGCAGCAATTAACAGAATTGCTCAGTATTTTCTTTTCAGTACAGTTGTTTTCTTTCACTTTATCCTATAGGATACCATATAGTTCTGATTTCTTTCACACTGTAACCACACTTTCTTAATATTCTTTGTCAACTCTTACTTTTCACCGGAATTTAGGCTCTAAAGATTTAGTCCTTCAACTCTTTATCTCATTGGTATCCTCCCTCAGGCTCTTGGTTTTCAATTCCATCTAGATATTGATTATACCCACTTATTTAAAAAATCTCCAGCCATCTTCTCCTCAGAATTCCATATTCCCATATCCTTTGGCCTACTAGAAGAATGCCTAATGGACAACTCAACTTTAACATGTCAAGCACTGAAATCCTGATCATTCTCTAAAACCTGCTCACTAGTACTCTTCACAGTTCAGGTTATAGCAACCTCAACCTTCTGGTTCCTTGAATGCTATCTGACTATTCATTCACATTCTTTTGGCTCTACTGCTATCTCCCTGATCCCAGCCACTGTTATTACTTGCCTAGATTATTACAATGGGCTCTTAATTGGTCTTCCTCCTTCCAGCCTTTTCCCTTTGTAGTATGATCCCAACATAGCCATCAGAGTGATCCTTTTAAAATGTAAGTCAGATCATTGGCATTCTTCAAAACTCTCTGGTGACTTTCAATTTAATCAGAGTGAAAACCAACATCCTTACAGGGTCTAGGAGATGCACACCTCTTGACTCTGTGACTTCTTAGACTCCACCACTCCCTCTTGCTCAAGGTACTCCAGCCACAGGGACCTGCTTGCTATTCCAAAGCAGGTCGAACATAACCTTCCCTCTGCCTACAACACTCTCGGCCATATATCTGCACAGCCACTTCCTTTCTTTTAAGTCTTTACTCAAATGCCATCATTTTTTTTTTTGAAACTCACCCAATTCCTCTTCCCCTTTATCCTACCTTAATTTCTTAAAGTATTTATCACCTAACATGTGAAATAATTTACTTATTAGTTATATTCCCTGTTGGCCTCTTTCTAATAGAATATAAACTCTGTGAAAACAAAGAATATTTTCTATTTTGTTTTGTTTTGTTTTCCTACTAACCTACCCCCAGGGCCTAGACAAGTATCTATTAGATAGCAGGCATTTTATAATTATTTGAGTAAATTAAAGATTCAGTTCAACTATTCTTGACTGGGGATTTACTTTATGTAAAGCCCTGCACCAGGCACTGAAGAGAAGATGTTGGGATGAATAGAACAAGAACCCTGCCCTCAAAGACCTCATTGTAGTCAAGTATTAATAGAGTTATGCAAGCAAAGACTGCCCATGGGCATGATTGTTAGAGTCCTAAAGAGTTTTCTTTCCCCCCACTTTAATTCACATACAAGTTCACTGATGCTTGAAATTCCATAATTAAAGATTAACCACTCTGCAGCTCTTTGACCTTGAGCAAAGTATTTAACATTTCTAAGTCTCTGAATTCTTATTTGTAAAATGGGATAACAGTCACCATCTCATAGTTTGTTATGTAGACTAAATGGAGTTAATCCTTTTCAAAAAGGCTTAATGCCCTCTCTTGCATGTAGTAAACATGAATGAATCTCTTATTATAGCCATTCTCTTGAATCAAAATCTTTATCCTTATTAAAATGTGAAATCTTTTCAAAAAAGTATCAGATATATTTGGAAACCAAATAGAGCAATTGCTGAAATCATATTACAGAGTTTCTTTCAAGCAAGAAGAAGGAGAAATCACCATGCTCATCCTACTCATCGCCATTGACAAAAGGAAGGGTATTTGTTCTGGACTGAACTCTCCTCTAAGGGATTCACCAGGGTACAGGAAAGGAAAATCACAGAGAGGAATGACACCTCCTCGCTGTGTGGAAGCAATGGACATTTTCATATGTGTCCTCATGGCTGCTGTTTTCTATTTTTTTTTTAAGCTAAGAATAAACAGAAGTGAGTAATGATAGATAGTATATGGCTAAATAAAAGGCAAGTCTCATAAAAGGTCCAAACTATTTCTTAAACCACTAATCTGTCCTGGTTTCTTCCATGTGTTTTATACAATTTCATTCTCAGAACATCTCTAACAGTTTATGTTATCCGTATTTTATAGTCAAGGAAAAAAGCTCAATGATATTAAACTTTCCAAGTCATAAAATTTGTAAGCAATGCAGAAATTCTAGATTGAAAGCTGAAGTTCTCATTTTAACCCTGAACACCTTTCTGTCTTACAGCCAGTAAAATTAGAGAGCTGTGAAGAAACAAATGCAAAAAACATACTTACAAATCCCCTAAACAGGGCAGGAAGAGGCTCATATGGTTCATAGCAGCCAGCTGTACCCACCTCTTTCTAACTTTGTGTTCAGTGCCTTTACATTGGTAGTTTGAAATCAGCCATCACTGGAATACTAATACAACAGAAAACAGCAAAAGCTAAAAAATAAAGGCTTTCTTTCCTCAGAAAGCCAGTTTACCAGCACACAATGTAGAGGTTTTATACATTCATTTCTGGAATCCATGCGTGCCTGCCTCTGGTGTCTCTAAAAGCCATTCACAAATTTTAAGCGATCAGCCCAATCTACCTAAATTAACACTCATCATTTGTCAGTCTGATATGCCAGTCTCCACCACATTGCAGATTCCTGCCATCAATATCACATCAAGAAAAATCCACCAGCTCCCTTACCGAGAGCTGGCTCATGGGAAGAGAGGAGAGAGAGAGTCTGGAGACCCTGGGGAGTGAGGGAGGAAGTCCCACCTGTGAAGCAAACAGACTGAACATGAGGAAGCTGAGGTCACTGAAGACCCCTTCCACCTGCCTCAGTTTGGCCCATGGCTGGTTCTGGCCACGCAATCAGCACAGGTGTCACAACCTGTGGTGACTGGCGCATGAGGACCAGGGCTCACACCTTCTTAAACCAATGACACCTTTCATTATCTTTCAGTTTCACCAGTCGTGTGGCCATTAGGCCTGATCTGCGAACTTGTCTGCGTTAAGAACCATGTAACAGATTAGTAAAGCATTCTCCTGGGTGTGTCTGGCTGGGTCACGGAGCTGTGGCCTTGGGTACTGTATATGGTGCCTTACCTGTTTGTTTCCGGCATTGTTCTCCTCTGCTCCCCAGCTGCCATGAACCAAGCAGCTTTGCTCCCCACGCCTTTCCGTCATGGTGTTCCTGCCTTGGAGCCAGCTGACTACGGACCGAATCCCCCTAACGGTGTGCTAAATTAAATCTCTCCTCCTTTAAACTGTGAGGGTGGGCTGTGGCGCCAAGCAACGGGAGAGCTGCCTAATAAAAATACTAACACTGAAGCACGAAGAGCTGTACTCAGCAAGGCCCACACAAATGCCTGAAGATCACGTTTTAGTCAGAAAATGTGAGCTCGTTTTGCAAAAGGCAGGATGTTCTGGCAAAGTGGAACCAATATCCCTCCCTCACCTAGACCCTGCCCGGCTAAAGAGATGAAGAAAGAGTTTCCGGAGAGTGCATCCAACTCAGCCTGAAAATATTAACAAGATTTGGCTTTGGTGTTTTATTTTTTCTCTTTTGATGATAGTAATGGAGGAGGAGTGGGAGAGTCGCAGTTTCCCAGGTCATTGTTTCTTATTGCACTAAGGGGAAGTAGAATATCAAAAGAGTTTGGCTGGATAAAACTGGCTCGGGACGTACTTCTTCCTGACACCTGGTATTATTCAAATGACAGCAGATATGACGGAAAGCGTTTCTCACACTCCCTGACTCACTTTAATCTCCCACGAAGACAAGCTACGTACAGCACCCTGGGCAGGGAGGATAATGAGGCAGCTGACTGGATTGCCAGAGTGGGGCATTGATTTTAGGTGCCGAAAATAGACCCTGCTGTGGTTTCCAGCCGGCTGCCCTGTATGTAGAAGTGGATTATCAGCTGAACAGCATGAGCACAGGGAGCTGTTTCCAGGCAATCAGATTGGCTTATACACAGGGCATTCATTCTGCAGAAAGATGTCGTGTTGACCAATCAAAATGGCTTCCTCTTTAAATAAAGCCTGCAGTCTCCAAGGCGGCATTTGCAGATCCAAATAGCAATAACGACCTCTGTTCTCGGGCATGTTCCAGGAATTAGCACCTGGGCTGGGTTAATGGTATAAAGCGCAGTTGCTCCTAACTGGTAATTAATCCCAAGTAAATACCCTGCAACTTGATTTCTGTGGCTTTAGGATAAACCCGAAATCAAATGGCCTAGTCAGACCAAGAGGATTTAATACAGGGAACGCTAATGACCACAATAGGCTCCCCCTCTGGGTGCAGTGGAGAGCCAGAAAAGCTAATTCTAAAAAGCATTTTTCCTTTCATGATGTTCGAAATGCTGATTTCAAACGGGAGCTTGCCTCCCTTACTAAACAGAGCTACGTTACCAACCCCCAATCAGCGAGGAATGAGCTATGAACTGTTTTTTCTAGTTGATGATGGGTTTTTCACTGATTCATTCACATCCTTTGATACTCCCCTCCTCACCCCTATGATGATACAGCAAGTGTCTGTGGGGTGGCTGCTTCTACTTAAGCTGCTGTCTGTGACTAATTACCCAGCCAGGTTAACCAGGGAAGTTGGCTGGACTTTGCACAGTGCCTATGGGGCAGCCAAACTACCCAAATGGAGCTCACACACATACCCCTGATCTTGTAGAATGCATTTGCTCTGGGATTTTCTGAAAGTGGGCCTGATCACTTTTGAGCTGGATGCTGTAATCTTTGAGGTTTCAGGGAGGTACACATGAATTTTGGAGGGTGGAAGGAGGCATAAGTGTGGAGAAAGATTCTGGGAGAAAGATTAAGTGAGCAAATGAAAGGACTCATGTTTTCATTCATTTTATAGATGGAAAATCTTTGTAAATTTTCATTTATAAAAATAGTTTTGCTGCTTGTAATGGCTTGTGTCTAAATGTCTCCCCAAAGCCTCCTGCAGTCATAGATGGGGCTTTTTCAGAGGTGGCTGAATCTAGAATGTGATGCTGGGATTAAGTGTGAGTGATTATTAAATTAGTCCACTGATCAGCTTGGCACCACCCTAATCCCAGTAGCCTAAATAGAATATAAAAGGCTCAGAAAGAAGATGCTGTAGTCACTTGCTTGCTTTTGATGTCTTCTGCCTGCCATGAACTGTTTCTTCTCTGTGATGCCCTGCTGCCATGACACCCTGCCGTGGAGCCAGCCAACTACGGACTGAAACCTCTATGAAATGTGAGCTACCATAAACCCTTCCTCCTTTAACTTTGAGTGTTGGGTATTTTGTCTCAGCAACAAGAAATTAACTAAGACACTGCTTAAATGGCAGTTTGAAACCATCTGAATCTAGCCAGCTCTCTCCCTCGAGAGATGAGGAAATGACATCTCTGTCCTCCACATTTTTTATAGCTGTCCAAACATGTATAGTTCGTCATGTCCTCTATCCATCCATTCCAAGAGCTTCTCATACCAGTTTCACTCTGAAATATTTGTATGTCCCTTCTTCTGTTAATTACTCTTTTCTCAAAACAAAATGCTGTATCCTAAAGGGTAGGGGGACAACATTTGTTCTATTGTTTTTAGTGTCTGGCACAATATTTAGTACAGAATAAATATTAATTTCTTGAAGACATGATCAATGCCAACAGTATGGAGGTTTTGGTTAAACAAATACAAAGCTAGCTAACAATGTTTTAAACAGTTTGGTTTTGATTTTGTCTTTGTTGGCTTGGGGGGTTTGTGTTGCTTTTTGTCCATTTGCTTATTTTCTTTTTTTTTTTTAAAACTATGAAGAATGATGACAGTGGTAAGCTTCTGACCTTTGTTAAGTGGTTCACTGTCACTGGACTTCCTCTTCAATTAACAATTTCGAGGTAACTACATGTCTCCAGGATTCACATCCATGCTCAAGGTAGGTAAAAGTGAGACGTTATGCCAAAATTTGTTCATTTAAAACAATTTGATTTTTTCCAGAAGCTTCCAAGCATAAGTTTTTTGCAAATCTTTGTCAGGAACTCAGATTTTACCCTACCTGCCAGCTGATACATGGGAATGTCACAGGTTCTAAATGTAGAGAGAAAATATGGGACTCCCGGGTCAGAGACAAAGGATGCTATTACTCATGGTAAGCAAGCAATGTGAGTTTAACGTATTTGTGTCAGACCCTCAAGTTCCCAAGTCTCACAGGGGTGACATCAATGGCCCAGATAGATGCCTACATAAGGTAGGTTATATCACAAGAGAGAAGCCCTGAGATTAAGGAAACCAAGTCTTTCATAAAAGGATGTAAAGACGCCTGTCCTGCTCCAGAGGGAGAAAAATATGTCCATATGATCACTATATAATCTTGAAAAGACAATCCAGATAAAAGCGTTGTCAATGCCTTTTCTCCTAAGACACAACAAAGCATGAGAACCCATGGAAGACTTGTTCTCAGCAAAGTTCTTATGGGCCAACACAAGGACCTGTGGCCATACCTGTCTGTATTTAAACTTAATGAAAGAATAATTATCCGTTGAGAGACATAAAGGGCATGAGATTACATCCAAAAACAATACTATCTTAGCTTATCTGATGGCACTAAAGTAAATAATAATCACATACTTAGAATCATATCAATTCTGTTTATTAATTTTGAAGTTTTATGATTAACCCATAGAAAAATCACAAAGGACTTCATTGCGATCACTGCAAAGATGGTAAATATCATCAAGAAAAATACTTCTGGAATGGTACTAAGCTGACATGACGTGAAGATTTGCACATAGCACTTCAAACAAACTGAGAAAGTTAACTTAAAAACAATTGAGCTCTACATAAATCTATAAACTATAACATTGAAGAAAGGAAACTCTCTGGGTTCCAGAAACAAAAGGAAGGTGGAAATCGAAGTGATGTGAAAATAAAACACTCACAGTATTTTGGAAACCAAACTTGGCTCCAAAAACCTTTCAGTTCGGGAGACTGTTTGACCCTGCAGAGAGGGGCGTCCAGGATACTGCCCTCGAGGACAGAGACCCAGAGCTGTGCTAGCTGCCGGAAGCTCAGAGTCACAAAGGTGTGACCCACCTGTGAGCAGGGACCAGCAAAGCCCACTCAAACTGGAGAGGCCATATGGTGGGTGTCCATCCATCAGACCACACTTAGAAAAAGAGTCTGATGCAGCACAGCGGCATTTGCAAAAGTAGGATCTGAATTTGTATACTCAAAGCCAAAGAATTTTCACTGAAAACTAGCGCTCTCAAGCACAAGGCCCTGAGTTCAATTCCCAGCACCACATCCCCCCCAAAAAACTGATCCAGAATGCATCAGAGAGAAGAACAAAACTATACCACAAGGGTGCCTCAACAGACAAAATTTGTAACGAGGACTTCCAAGGAAAGCACTCCTCGCTGGAGGTGGGTTCACAGCCAAACACTATAAATAGCAAGAGGAAATGAAGTACAATAAGAGACAATCAGGAAATGTAAATAGACAGAAGACATTGTAGCCCCCAAACTAGATATAGTAAACCAATGTGAATGAAGCTTTGAAATTAGGGTATTTAAAATGTCTCACCAAAGAAATGGAAACTGTAAAACAACTATGGACAATATGAAAAAGAAATGTTTAGGGCTATGTTTAAATATACAAACATATATTTGCTTAAAAGCATAAGAAATGCTCTCTTTTACTAAGAAAATTCCAGTAAAAAGTTGCACATATAGAGTTTTTCTACTAAATATTGCTGTCAAAGACCTAAGAGCAATGCACCCATGGGAATCAAAACCTCCTACAAATGATTCTACATAGGTACAGATTATAGATCTGATTTTTAGACAGAAAGAGTCCCTATGCACAGCCAGTCTTGCCAACTCAAATACACACTTGAATCTGGTGGATTAATATCAATTAATATCAAAAACAAGACTAAAATCTCCACAGTACTTTTAAATCCTCCCAATTGCTCCCTCCTGCACTGGCCATGAATTCGCCTTTGGCAGTTCAGCATCTAGACATCATTCACATTCCTAACTACTTTTCATAACTTTAGCAATCTGTCTGCCTAGAATTTTCTTCTTTTCTTAATTGGACACAATGCTGTCCTTGTTTTAGTAGTCAACCTCGTTATTTTTTTCTTTCTCAAAGTGTTTCCTAATTTATCAAATCTAATGTAACTGCTACCTAATCTGTACTACAGAACACTATTTTATGTACAATTTTAAAAACTTACCTTTTACTCAAGTTTATAATTTCCATTTCTATTCTCCTCTCTAGATTATAAATGCCAGTAATGCAAGTAGCACCTTGGTCCTTATTTCTAGAAAGTGTAGATAATGCCCATATTAGCTACACTCTCAGAAAATAATAAAGATCAAGAGGCCATGTAGATTAAAGTATGTTTTATAAATTGCAAAGTGTTCTGAAAAATGTGGATTTTGTCATTATGAATATAATATGAAGGTTAATTTAAATGCACCAACTCCCCCCCATGAAGTGGACTGTGTCGGCTTATAAAAGATCTGAGTGTGTAAATTACAACTCCAGTAGGCCTAAGGATAGAACTAATCAGAGAAAATTGGGGAAAAGAAGTTTCTAGTTATTCTGCAAAAGGAGGAAAGAGGAAGATGTCGATTCTGCAAAACGCCAGAAATCTTCATCCTCTTGATGTGATCCTTTCTTATCATCCCCTCTCCCTGTTATCAGCCCTGTATCTTCAGCAGAATCACTACACACCTGCTGTTACTGGGAGTGACATGATGGGTGGAAAGGTGTGGAATTCAAAGTTAGGGGCTATTTTGCCCAGATTCAAAGGACAAGGAAACTCTATTTGATACTTTTGTTGCCTTAATGTTGGTTTTCACAGCGGCCATGATGATAATAGTACTTACCCAGAAACTAGCTAAATGGTATTCACATAAAAAATTCATATTTTATTAAGTGAAAAGTAGTCTTTCAATTATAAATATGGAGAGATTTCTGGAAAAGGGGGTTTTACTCTTGCAGAAATTTCCCAATCTTCTTAGCAATAGGATTTTTAAATGAAATCTTTGCTGATCCCAATTACATAAAAAATTATAAATAATAAACAGTTCTTTTAGGGAGATTAAATCTATAATCTGATGGGAAAATAACATATTCTGTGTGTAATAAGATGGAAAGACTGAAGTTTTAAATAAAGCATCACTCTGACAGATAGATAACAATACAAATGTGGGCTGTGGGAAGAGCCTCATGTGCAAAATTTGTAAGGAATAATCTTTTGGTACTGAGGACTGAACCCAGGGCCTTCACACTGAGCTACATCTCAGCCTTTTTAAAAATTATTTATGTCAAGATAGAGTCTTGCTAAGTTGCTAAATTCCCTGTGTCTTAGTTACTTTTCTTGTTGCTGAGACAAAATAACCAACACCCAAGTTAAAGGAGGAAAGGCTTATTTCAGCTCACCGTTTGTAGAGGTTTCAGTCCATAACTGGCTGGCTCCAAGGCAGGATGGTGTGGCAGAGGCATCACAGAGGAGAAACAGTTCATGGCAGCAGAAGACAACAAAAGCAGCAAGCTGCAAGTGACAAGCAACTACAGCAGCCCTCTTTCTGTCTCTCTTGTTATATCCGTGACTCACACCTTAATCTTAGCATCACATCATGAGTCAATCCCAGAATCACATCCTTGATCCCAGTATCACACACTCTAGATCCAGCCACCTCCAAAAAGCCTCATCTATGACTGCATAAGGCTTTGCCAGGACATCTAGATACAAGCCGTAAGAGCCTGTACTGAGTTTCGACTTACAATCCTCCTGCCTCACCCTCCCAAGGTATGTGAGGAATAATTGAGACATGGTTCCATAAACCTTGAACCCTTCAAAAGAACTGAGTATAAACAGGGTCTGAAAGTGAAGAAAGAAAGGGATACATGAGGTTTTCTTCTAGAGAGGTATCATTACGTATGTATATCACATTCAATCCTCCAAGATGAATGCAATTATTATGTATTGCCAACATATACTAATAAAACGAAATAAATTTGAAAAAGAGAGCTGTTGAACTGCAACCTTTCCAAGGTTGCCAGGATGGGAAGACACTAACATTTAACCCAAAGAGGGTAAGATGGAATTTCAAAAGAACCACATATCCACACAATCAGGATACATGCATAAAGTTTTTATGCTTTGGCAGCAAGATAACATGGTTTTATGTAAAGCGCTCTACAGCTACTTTGTCTTTGAAGGAAAAAAAAGTTACAAGAGTGTTCCTGAGTCAAATATGGAGAATTTATAGGAAAGAAATCCAGCCCATGGCCCTTCAAACTCCTGTCCAGAAGTCGTCAATAAGAACACAAGAGAACAGTGACCAGGGCAAACCACCAGAAAATTAAGTGCCAGGGGGTATGTGACAGCCTGGGAAATGGAATATGTCACATATGTTTCAGGAGTTGCCAAAAACTGGAAGACAGAGTCAAGAGAGTCAACTGTAACCAATGTTGAAGTCCAGAGAATTGAACTAGCCCAGCAGGTCAGGGCCCGCTTTGTCCCTTCATCTTAGCCTCTTATGCCTCAATTAGAAAGTTCAAATACCAAAACTTGCTAACTTGTGATTGAGAGAAAAAAGAAAGCAAACCTGTAGGTAGTCTGCCACCAACTGCATACACAAGGCAAGGAAAGGAGGACTTTGATGGGATATTGAAGACTGATAAGATCTTAGAGAAGATGCTTTCCAGTTATCTAGAAAGAACAGTGATAGTGATTTATGACTCTTATCCTATGAACCTCACTCACTTAAAAATAAACAGAAAAATTATAAGATACATCCAATCTCCCATCTAAAGACAAAGGAAAGTAGCTCATCTATGGAAAAAATGTTAATGGGTCAGGGTTAATAAAAAATAGAATTACATTTTTATCATATCCTAGGAGTTCCACCTCACCATACCAGTTACCTTTGCAAAAGTCACAGGGCTTTTCGTTAACCCCCCAGGAGACTGGAATCTAGAATACCTGCATTCCAATGTAGGTGATTCCATAGTCATCATTTCTTCAATAACCGTTTACGGAGTGCCTACTCTGGGCTGAGTGTGGTCAGAGATGTTTGCCTTCACCTACTTAACATCCTTTACCCTCCTCCCAACACTAACTCTACAGTGATACAAAAGGACAAGCCCCTGTTAGTACTCGGTATCACTTAATCCCCCCAAATACACTATGCTGTAGTCAGAGAGGGGTTACTGCCTCCATCTTTCTCCAAAGGAAATAAAGCTGGAGAAATTAGACATCTTTCTAGAGAGCACAGCAGAGGTGAGTGAAGGAGCTCCTCGTCCTCACCCCTACACCAGTTCTCCTGGGTTCTGCCCAACACAGGAAGTGCATTCACGCATGTCACTGGCCATGTCACACATCTGTACAAACAGTCCTTGTAAGATCTGTTTATAACTGGATGTATTTGTTTCATTCTACTGTGACAAATCTTCATATGTAAACTTTGCCTCTCATTTCTTTTGCTTTGTGGCCTACTTGACTAGCATTAGTGCAGAAGTTGGCCCACATCTGCAAAGCAATGTGATAAAAAGAAAACTGTGGAGAATATTTTCTCTTTGTTTGGTTATAGCAGTTTGGTTAGACATTTCTTTCAAACCCATATTTGAATATTAATTCTTTCAAAAGACTCCTTTAAGAGGAAGTAGGCATCTAACACAATGTAAATTCTTAGGAAGTAATCATTTCAATTCTAGGATCTGTCAGTCACTTTTGAGCTAGTAAATTCTTCATTCTACATTTTCTAGTATACTGTATTACCTGAAATAGTGGAGCAGTTCTCTGGTATCCACGTGGGATTAGATTGAGGACCCTTTGCAGACACAAAAATCTTCAGATGCCCATGACCCTTACATAAAATGCCAGAATATTTGCATATAACCCACACACATCCTCCATGTACCTTAAATCATTTCTATATTACTTATAATACTTCATACCATATAAATGTTAATGGTTGTTACACTGTATTAATTGGGGAATAATGACAAGATAAAAATGTCGATATATGTTCAATACAGACACAAAACTTTTAAGTATTTCAATCCACAAATGGCTAAATCCATGGATGTGGAATAAAGGGAAACTGAAGGCCAACTGCACATTAGTCAGTTTGGACACAACAAAATACCACAGGCGGGGTGGCCAAATAATGGAACTGTATTTTTCAATGGTTCTGAAGGTTGGAATTCTAAGACCTTGGCAGTCATTGATCTTAACCTCATAAAAAGGAAAATTCTGAACAAACTAAAAATTGACTATTCTTTTCAGATCTATCAGAGACTTGAGGTCACAGAAAAAATTGCTACCCTCCCCCCAAATTGGAGACAGATGGGTAGATACACAGACCCGCAGTTTAACAGATAAAAAATTCTACAGAAAAAAAAAAATTCTACAGCAAAAGCCTATGGCAGAAACAGTATTAGTAGGAATATTTTTAAATTAACAAATTAGTACAGGCTTGAGAAGGATTAGCTTGCGAGTTAAAAACTTTAAGGAAGGTCCAGTCTCAGGGGGTCCTTGATACGTTCGTGAGTTTTACTTCCAGGAGTCCAGCTGTGTGCTCATTGACTATAACTCACGGAAAAGTGAAGTGAAAGGCAGGAATGCTACAAGCGACAGGGAGGAACCAGGACTATTCTGGTGCAGGGTACTTTGCCCTGCAGGTTAGACAGTTGTCTAAAAGTGGATTCAGATTAGTCACAAATGTATATTGCAAACTCAAGGTCAACAAATAAAGCAAGGTTTCTAGGGGCTGAAGATATGGCTTAGGGGTAGAGTGCTTGCCTAGCATGAATAAGGCCCCAAATTCAGTATCCAGCACCACTAAAAGGAAGAAAAAGAAAACTTTTTTTTAAAGTAGTACAATTAACACACTAAGAGAGAAAATAGAATCATAAAATCAAAGAATGCAGAAAGAGAGTGCAAGGGGAGAAAAACAGAACATGGATAACAAATATAAAGTACAAAAATACAAATGCAGTAGTTATTAATTCAGCTATACCAGTAATCACTTTATAAGTGAATGGTCTAAATATCCCAATTAAAACACAGGGACTGGGTTGTGGATTTAGCTCAGTGGTTAGAGTGCTTGCCTAGCAAGCACAAGGCCCTGAGTTCCATCCCCGGTACAAAAAAAAAAAACAAAACCAGAAACTATCACAGTAGATTTCCTAATAGAGCAACTATATATTATCTATAGTAATCCCACATTAAGCATAAAGACCCAGATTAAAAGTAAATAGATGGAAAAATACACCATGCTAATATTAGCCAAAAGAAAGTGTATATAAACATACTAATTTAAGACAAATTAAGGCAAATATGAGTAAAGACTCCTACTATAATACGTTATAGACCTTAGATGACAAAATATTGAGAATTCAAATCTTAGTGGATTTCGTATTAGGATTGTTCTCATAATCCCATTTTGTGTTAATGGCACTTTTTCCTCTGTTTACCCGAAAGTACTTTTTAGACTTGGAGTGCTGTGACTTAAATTCTAGAGGGTACCTATTGATACCCCCATGAATAGCAGGACTCAGTTTCCAAACCAGTCAGAATTATGACTTCCAGAAATTTTCAAAAGCTTCTAATCCTTCAATCTAGTAAGTATTTAAAACAAGACCCAATGAAAGAAGAACATGGTTCTTGCTGCCCTCGGGCTGACCCACAGTTAGAGTCCTAGTTTCCAGGATCTGGAGTCTGCCCAGGGCTTTCAGGTTTGGCAACCACTGGCACCTAGGACACCACATCCCACTGAGGGACAAAAACTGTGAGCCGGTTGTTGAAAAGCCAGGTCAAGGATGGATTCAAGTTTTGTGGGGCCAGAAGCTTTTGCAATCTTGAAGATCCTCAGTAAAAAAATGAATACAAAATTTAGAAAACAAAATGAAGGTACTCAAGCAAATGAGAAAAAAAGTCATAGCAAATCATCACAAATTTTCAAAAGCTCTATCACAAAAATCCAAAAAAAAACATATTTTCATTAACCTGTGACATATTTATGTTTTCCCCATGTTTGATTGTTTATACTTTGATCCTTTATTTAATTACAGAAAAATAATTTTCTATAAAGAAAACAGAAAAAAAATCCCACTGAACTAGGGCTGGGGATTTAGCTCAGTGATTAGAGTGCTTGCCTTGCAAGCACAAGGGCCTGAGTTCAATCCCCGGCACCACAAAAGAAAAAAAAAAAAAAAAAAAAAATCCCACTGAACTAAATCTGTCATTTAGCTTTGGTTGCTCACTAATTGAGAAAAAGTTTGATTTGTCAGTAATTTAGAATAAATTTTCAACATCCCATTCAATATTGGTGATGTCACTTATATTTTTAGAATTACTTGCCACAAAAAAAAAACCCTCTCTCAAGATTCTTTCATACTGAAGCTACAAGAGTTCAGAGCACTTTAATAGTTCTTATTTAATGACTTATTTAAATTTCCTTTTAAGTGATAATTTCCTAATTTCCCAATTAACCAGTTTACACAGTCAGTGGTAGGAATGTTCCCCTAAAGTGGGATGGTGAGCATTAACTAACTATGCAAGGAAGGGACAAATAATCCCCTAAATGTAGCTCACTAAACCCAAACTACATATGTCTTCAACTCAGCTTTTCCTTAAGCTTCCCCTTTAAAACATCCAGAAGGGTCTATGTGTTTGGTCAGTGCGGGAGCGTATGCACACCGTGCCCAGGACCCTGGGCTCAGTCTGCAGCATCCCCCTAAAATACCTTGTGGTCACTGGGGACCGTGGGCCATTGGGAAAGCTGAAGTAGACAATGAAGGATTGCACTTAAAAATGTCACACATTTGCAAACTTTACAGAGCATATTACCTCGTGAACATGTTGCTAGCACTCCTCTCAGGGTCTTAGATAGGTCCTGGCACTTCAGCTTTAATGACTTCCTGGTGTAACACATCTTCAGGATGAGAATTCAGGGTAACGATTTTATGGAAGCAAAATAATATAGGTGTATATTTCTATGTGGCACAGGGACTACAGGTGCTTTTATCTTGATCCGCCTGCAAGAAAATAACTTTATATTCTTTAAGATATTGGGGTCTCTATTATCCTCCCTATTTATAATCATCTCAAACTCTTCCCTGTGGAGTCTTTTAAGATCCTCCCTCCTCCACTTCACCTTTAGTAGAGTGGGGCAATGAGTTTGTTTTAAAATGCAGACTGTTGATTTCCAACTGAGGGGGGAAAGTGAACCAAAAGGTCAAAGAATCCCTCAGGTGAGTCACAAAGCTATTTATGTATTTCATGTCTAAGAACTGGCTGAAAAGTCACATTTCAGAATGGCTGAGTGGGAGAGAATGAAAAATCACAATTCTGTGACATGACTTGGGCTCCACACCCTGCCAGTCAATGATTTACAGAATTAGAGAGCAGCCTAGAAAGGGAAAAATTAGAAATGCCAGCAGTGAGCAAGGGGAGGTTGCAGCAAAATGAGAAGTGACAGGCTCAGGGAGGTGGAAGGATGTTCAGGGACAGTTCTGGATCGTGACCCCACCCGCGAGGTCCTGGGACAGGTCCCGGAAGAGCTGAGGGAGGGAGGGGGAGGAAAAAGCCAGGTTGGAGCCTTCCGCAGCGCAGCGTGAAGAAACACCCGGCATGAGACTGAGCAAAGACAGCGCCCCAACCTCACCTGGGAATGATTCATTAGTGGAAAAAGGCATCAAAGCAAGAAAATCTCTCAAGAGTGACTTTATCACCATTCTGGTACACTAACAAGCACATTTTACTGCCAAAAATTAAGTAACTAAAATCAAGCCCATAAAGTGTCCACTCTTTCACCATCATAGATAGCACTCCATGTCTTCAGGTTCTACATCCGCGGATTCAACCTACTTAAGGTTGAAAATATTGGGGGGAAAAAGTTGCATCCGTATTGAACATGTGCATACTTTTTCCTTGTCATTACTCCCTGAACAATACAGTACGATGACAGTTAATACAGCATTCACATTGTGTTACATAGTATAACTGATTTAGAGACCTTATTTAAAGAACATGCGAGGGTGTGCATAGGTTATATGCAAATACTATCTATTTTATATAAAGAACTTGAGCATCCTCAGATTTTTCTTTTGTAAGTTTTGGTAAATGAATTCGTCTTTTTATGGCAGAGAGGTGTAATAGATATTATATAAAATGAAGATAATATTGAAAAGAGAGGAGAAATAGAAAGGGGGAAGGGAGAAAAGAAAGAAGGGAAAAAGGAAAGAAAGAGGAAAAGGAAAAAATGGGAAAATATAAATAAACCTGCTGTAAATAGGGAAGTGGGGAGCAGAATGGAGGGGTGGGGGAAAAGGGGGGAAAACCAAGATACATCATGTACAGGTACAAAATAGCCTGATGAATGTGAACATTATGCATACAATGTACCAATACATGTTCTTGGTTAAAAAAATAAATGAATTCGTCTTCCCCAACCTCTGTTTTCAAAAATGCTTTCATAGCCTTAAGCAGCTCTGAATTTATATATAGTTGAGACTCCCCATAGATGCACAATCTATAATTTACATAGTTTTCCAGGAAAAGATATTTTAATAGCTAACAGGGCAAGATTCCAATGTGGTGGTAATAATATTTTTTGTTATTCTCCCCAAGCTTTGTTGGAGGTGTGGAGATTCATATTTAGAGTAGAGAATTGTTCTGTGGTATAATTTTCAAATGTTATCTCCTGAGAGATGAATTACTTAAAGAGTCTGATTTCAGCATAGTTAGAACCTACCAGGGCGGTAAATTAGGGTTTCCCAGTCACCAAAGGCCAGGCTGACCCAGATTCAAAGTGGAGTGAGCCCCCAATGTCACCAGGCAGTATAAATGCTGATTGAGTGGGAATTCTATTTTAATTTTTTTAACTGCCATTTCTTTTTTTTAAAAGCCCCAGGGCATGGGAAGAGTAAAACATACCAATCATTAAAATATTTAAATGAACCTGTAGCAGTGATTAATAAAACATCAAAATGAAAGCATTTACAAAAAGTGGCCTTAACTTGTCTACTCTAAAATAGCACCTCAACCTAGCGAGCTCATTTTTCTCTCCTTGCATTCTAAAAGTTTTCTGCAGTTCAAAAAATACATATATTGAGCACCTATTCCACAAAAGGCATTCTAGGGTAAAAAAGATGATATAAGTGACTCTCTTTCTCCATGGATGGAGAACAGTGTATTGTGATTTGTAGCATTTATTTGTCCCCAAATTTGGTACGGTAGGGACAAAAACTGGAAACATGGACAAAAGATAGTCTTCAGTCAGAAGTTTTAGTCCACTCAATTTTTCAAAAATATCTGATTTGCAAATAGTTTTAAGTCAGAGATTTCACACACACACACACACAGGGCTTCAATCTCTGCCCTGCAGTACACACAGAACTGAGTAGTAGCTATGTGTTAGCTAAGGGGTGCCAAGGGTTACCGTTG
Source organism: Hystrix cristata (assembly GCA_004026905.1). Lineage (NCBI taxonomy): Eukaryota > Metazoa > Chordata > Mammalia > Rodentia > Hystricidae > Hystrix > Hystrix cristata. The sequence continues at coordinate 53,626 of PVJO010007438.1, read as the reverse complement.
TCTTATTAGCTCCCATAGTTTTGCAGTCAACAACTTTCCTTATTTAGCATGCCAGTCTGGCTCCTATTTCAGTTTGCAAACTTTGCCATGAAGGAGAAACAAAATGCAGTGGGAATCTGCAGTATGGACAGGCAGTTGGAAGGCAGATGGAAATATGTGACGTCTGGTGGAAGAGGCAGCATATGAGCCAGACACAGACAGACAGGCAAGACTGCACAGGTGGCAATGGAGGAGAGGGACACTGCTAAAGGAGAAAAGCATTTAGACAACAGAAAGGGCAGAGAATGTGGAGTATGTCTGCTAGTGTGCTGTGGTCTCGTGACCCACAAATATGATGGGAAATCAAAAGGCTGAAATGGTAGCTGGCATCAGCAAAGAGTGCTTCAATCGCAGTTCGATCATCTAAGTTTTGGAGAAGGGAAGTGAGGGAATCAGAACTGCACTTTTGGGTAACTTCGTATTAAATGCTCATAACCTACAAGAATCCCTTGAGTTACTATGACAACTATCCCCAAACAGCAGAACCTTTGTCCTTAATTATATTCTCTGTCTCTTCCAAATATGAGCTCATCAATAACATCACATCCAACAAACAGTTTAGAAAGCACTTTCCTCCGGGTGCAGATGGAATATGGATGTAGTGGGGAAAATATCGAACTTCCTGTCAGCAGGCGGGGGCAGTCTTAGCAAAGCCTGCCACTTACTATGTGCCCTCCACAAGTGGCTGACCCTCCATGACAGTTCCTGAAAAATGTGTATGATGGTGATTTTCTTCCTCAAGCCATTGTTAGAATTAAATGGAACACATGGTAGAGTATTTGAAAGCACTTTGCAAACAACCCAACATAGTGCGAATGAAAGTTATTATATTATTATAAATATATGGTATGGGCTGGGTCACATGCTAGTTCCTTTCTAGGGCAGATATTTGCCTTCTGTGCCCCCCCAAGAAGACTCCCTGCCTCTTACACTTATAACCCAAGTCTGGGCCCTTAATTTTCTATTATGGTCTTTGAGTTGATTCACTCACTGGCATCCCAGCTTTACTCCCAACTGCTGGTCTCAGCTGGTTTCTAGCAACCTAAGACCACTGTCCTCCTTCCAGAGACCTACCTGCCTACTCAAAGCCATTCTTTATTAGCTTCAAGTATAGTTTAAAATGCAAAACTCTGCTTTTGGGGGGTTTGGAGATTTAGCTCAAGTACTAGAGTACTTGCCTAGCAAACACAGGCCCTGAGTTCAATCCCTAGCACCTCCCCCCCAAAAAAAACCACCAAAACTCTTGTTATTGCTAATAATACTCAACTTTATCTGACTTATATCAAATACTCAAAATAGAAAGCTTGGTAAGACACATCCAAAGAAATAAGTAGAAACACTGTGGCCATTAAAAAATGCCCCCGGGCCAGAATTTAAAAGAAAGCTGAGAAGCAGATGAAGATCAGAACCCCGGAGCTGCACTTGCACTTGGAGCCCTTGTTGTGGCACAGGTGTGTTCCAGTGGATAGCCCTGGCACTCGGGCTAGAGGTGTGGCACTCTGGGGCCTCTCAGGAGCCCCTCTGCATGCACAACAGGGCCCCCGTGGCATTCTATCAAGATAAACATGAAGTAGACTTGGAGAGGCCTGCTTCCTCCTCAACCAGTGGCAAAGCGGTGCAGGTAGCAGACCTGAAGTAGTGAGGAAAAATGAAAGAAGAGAGAGGGAGAGAGAGAGAATGAATCTCTCTGGCCCTCGCGAGGCACATCATGATCCTGGCACCAGCCCACGGGATGGAGGATTCAGTGATGCTCCATCCCAGAATTCGGTCCACAGAAGTTCATTCTGGCACTGCCTATCAATGCCTGGCAGAAACGAACACAAAGCCTCCCTATTCCCACAAATAAGTTTTCAAAAATAATAACGAGCCAACAGGCATATATTACCATTTGCACAAGAAAACAAGACTGTGCTGAATGTGAACAAAACCACAGACAGAAGAAAGAATCAACTGCGATGATTTCTTATGTTTGAAGTATCAGTCTAACGGGGAATGACAAGTACACACGTAACTAAGAGCGAGAATAGAATGACACTCAGGATAAGAGAGAGGTGGGCGCTGCTTCGGGGCTGTGGGATTTGCCTCTTAGTCACAGCTGCCCCTCTGCATTGTTGCAGGAGAGAGGAGGTGAGCGAGCCACAGGAAGCAGAGGACCGAGCCAAGCAGAGCCACCAGCAAGGGTTAGACCTTGTCACTTACTAGTATGCTATTAATCTTTCTGACCTCGGTTTCTTTATCTCTAAGAAAGCCAATGACTCTTTTAAGTGTGATTTTGGAAATTAAATGAGTTGGTTTATATTAAAACCACATACATGATGATGCGCACCTATAACCCCAACACTCAGGAGGCTGAGGCAGGAAGATTGCTGTGAGTTCAAGGTTATCCTGGGCTACATAGTGAGTTTCAGGCCACCCTGAATTCATAGCAAAAGAAAAACCAAAAAAATGAGCATACTGTCAGTGTTTAAAAACATTAGCTGGCTTTATTAGAATTGTCCAAGCAGGAGTAAAATCACAGGTATTTGACTGCTGTTATATAGGATGTTGTTTTGGAGCACGGAGCAAAATAAATCTTTCTGCCTCAACCATAAAATCCCACCCAACTCCTAGAACCTAAAGAAAGTTTTTTCAGTGTCAAGTGGCCAGGAAACTTCCAGAGTACTGAGAGAGGATTAATCCAAACTGATTAGCCCGGGGCCTTCCGCTCCACCAGAGGTCAAGTCTGCCCAATCGTAGCAGCCAATCAAGTGAGCACAGAAGCCAGTGCCGTGCAGGGTTTCCTGCCCCCGCAATCGCCACCATGCCACCCGAGGAGGAGTGAGCAGCCACCCACATAACACACACTCAGCCATTTCTAGCTGGTGCCCTTATAAATACGTGTCAGTTGTCCAGAATAATTGCTTCCAATAAAGGCCACACATACAGTTCCGACAGGGATGTCCTTATGAGTTTGTGCTGCTTGTAAACCTGTCCGAATAGATGCCTTCTTGCATTTCCGTCTTTCAACCAAGCTAACAAGTCAGGTTATTTTTCAGGATATCGTTTCAGGTGTTTCCTTCAAAGCCAAGTTGAAAAGCTGGATGAGCCCCCGGGACCCCGCGGTTTGAATAATGCTGGCTTCCTGTTTTCTTCCTGTTAGGTAGACATCCAGAATCTCCTCTACTCTCGCAGCCAAACCTGTGCCTCCTTTTGTATTCTCTGTTTTGGTAAAAGCTACCACTATTTATCTGGTAGTTCTGGGACTCGGGATCATCCTGTAATAGTCTCTGTTCTCAGTCAACCACAACTAACTGGATACCTCTCCTAAAAAAACACCACTTTCTTTTGTCTGTGACTGTATCTCCACTTGCATGGTCCCTGCACCTCCTACCTGGGTTAAATACAAGGCTCCCCAGCAGTTTCCCATTCTTCTTCAGTCTCACTCCTTTAGAACAACTTTACCCCCAATAAACTGATCATCAGAAAACGTGAATTTGCTCAAGTCACCTGCCTTGCTTAAGATTATTCACTTAGTTATCACCATCCCATTAAGAAGAAGTCCGAAGGTCATCGAGTGTACCTAAGAGCCTTCCCTACAACATTCTGCCCTTGTACCATCTCTGCACAAAGGCTGCGTGTGCTCAGGCTGCCCAGAACCACCCGCCAATCAGCCCTGATGCCAGGACCTGTCACCCTCCAGGTAGGCGTGGTTCCTCTCCTTGGAAAGTTATTCTACATATCCTTTCTGCCACTTTCCACTATTTCATATGGTTAGCATCTGTTCATCCTTCATGACTCACCTGAAACATCAAATCTTTGGGATGCTTTTTCTACTTTCCCCACACTCAGTTAAAATGCGTTTGAAAGCAGACGAGTCTCTGTGGACCTATGGTTTTAATTAGGCTCCATTTTTTAAAATGTCTATAACCTAGTGTTTCCCTCCCCAAGCACTGTTGGCATTTGGGGCTGGATAATTCTTTGCTGTATAGTGCTATCCTGTACATGGAGGATGTTTAGCAGTGTCCCTGGCCTCTGCTCACTAGATGCCAGTAGCATCCTCCCTGATTGTGACAATCAAACCACACCTTCAGACATTGCCAGTGTCCCCTGTGGGGCAAAATAACTCTCTATTGAGAATAATTGCTATCCAGACTCCCTGGCTCTATTGAGATGATAGCTTATTTGACAATTTCTCATGACTGAAATGAGTATTTTTCTTGTCAGAAACCTTTTCTCGGCCAGTACAACCCCAGTGCCTACAACAGTGCCCATCACATAATAAATGCTTGATAAATATTCTCTGAATAAGTGAAAATAAATGCGTAAATGTTAAGCAATCATCATATGGCGCTGTTTTACATTATCAGACTGACCTGTAAGAAATTCCAAAACCATGTCACTATGGCCCAAGAAAAGAATTCAGAATGGAGCATTCTAAGCTCCTCAAATTATAGATAGACTCAAAAAGGAATTTAGAGGTCAATTAGTTCTACCACCAACTTCCTTGATCTGAGAAGAAAGAGGCACAAAGAGATAAAGTAGCTCTCTATATGACAGAAGGCAAATGAGCAATGGAAACTCATCCTGGGGCCCCCACTGATGCTGGCAAAGTGCCTTGCTTCCCTGGACAAATAGGAGATTTGTCATCATTGCCAAATGTCTAAAAACAATCCAATAGCAAATCACATTAAACTTACTCTAACAATGTAGCTGAGACTCCTCGGTCTGTGACAATTTTGAGATATTTTACTTTGAATAAAACCGTAGCTGATGCATTGGGACTTTTCATTGGCAACCAGCTGAGCTATTGATGGTATTCCCATTTCAAACCATCTCATTCTGAGTTCTTGCTCCAATAGCAGATCCTAGTTTAAACATGATTTTCTATAATACTGGACATGAATGGCAGGACCTGAATCTAACACTACTCAAGACAGTAATCCTCAGCCAGAGGAAAATAAACCACACTAAACAAAACTGTTAAATGCCCATTAGACTGTTGATCCCCAAACACACACATCCATAAGAATGATATTCTATCTCGAGCGGCCCACTCATCACCGCACACTGTGAGAACAGCTAGATTCTGCCCTTCCAGCACCCAACACTGCAAGCCAAAGCCAAGTTGTAAGAATGATATACTTTCAACTTAAAATGGACAGGTAGCACCATTAGGCATTTTCAAGACCATACAATTCATACGCCAATAGCCTTGGGGATGAGGGAACCTTAGCTTTCACAAACTGCTGAGAGCAGAGCTGCTTAACCAAGGGATCAGACGACTGAACAGTGACCTCTTTTATTTCATCTCCTCCAATGTAAAAGCTTCCTCTCACGTGTGCTAGAAAAATGGATGGAGACTGTCTTTCATTTTTGCTTTTACGAGCTCCCTGAAATGGGAAGAGAGGGGTTTCTGTTAGCATACGGGTTTGACCAAGTTGACATAATATATTTCCCCATCTTCATTTCTGAGAGAAAAAGAGAAAAAATTAGAATATCATAACTATTAGAGCCAATTGCTTTCCAATAGAAGATGGTGTAAGGAAACGTAGAGATAAAGACTACCAGACTTTGCATGGTTTAGTGATGAGGAATAAGGCAGGTGATACAGAACATCTCATATTACCTGTGTTTTGTTCACATTCCAAAATGGGCTCTGTAGACCAACTGAGGGAAAGCCACCTCTGCCAGAACTTCAGAAATGTCTAAAAAGAATTCACCAAGTACTACTACAATCATTTTACCTATAAAGTGTAAAGTCGGCCTTGGAAGCATCGGCAGCCTTAGAATTTCTGAACTGTTTTTCGAGCATTTCCCAACCTTCTAACATTAACCCATAGATGCTAAAGAGCCACACCTGTGATATATTAACATACGGCACATCTTTATAATCTTGTATTTGAAAATCCTTGGAACCACCCGTGTTGAGGACCAATGTATGAGGCAGGAAATTAACACTTTAGCAAGATGTAAACTGGAAGATGTTCCTATACATAGATACAGAGTTCTATTGGACGTTTGTTTTCCTTCTTTGGGTTTGACATGCATACATCATTATATTTTCATCTATGATTCCATGCCTTGATGGACTTGCTGTGATGTACAGTTATTCTTGCTGAAAGGAGTACAAATTGTGACACGTGAATGTTGTATGACAGATCATATGAGGTATGATCAAACAATAAAGTGGATGTTTAACTTTTATAATTGTTACTGTAAAAAACATCACTATTAAATGACTTCAAAATAGTCCTTCTTGATTCAAACACACTTATCCCACTGTTCTTGCTACCTTCCGAAGCAGTTCTGGAAGTCTTGCTTCATGAGTGTCTAAAACTGACCTCAGCGAGCTGCTGTAGCTGCCTCTGTGTCCTGTAGCTATTCCAGATGTTTACCTTTCATGGCCAATTTGACTTTGGAGAAGAGCCAGGAGTCACATAGTGCCAGATCTGGTGAATCACATGGATGAGGATATACTGATTCAAAGTAACACCACAGCCATGAAAAGACACTCACAAAAAAGGACTTTCAGAACTGCTTCAGAAAGTTGCAAGAAAAATGGGCTAAGTGTTTTTTAATTGAGTAGAAGTATTTCAAGGACAACTAAAGACAGTGTGTCTTTTATTGCTATTTTTTAAATTTTTATTTAAAAATTCTCTGTATTTTATGATCAAAGCACATAGGCAGAAGACACTTCAATAGCATGTCCAATTTAAGCTCAGAACTTACCTCACTACAAAACTTGGGTTTCACATTTTACAGTAAGAAAGGAGTTACTATCCTAGGGCTTTGAATCTGAAGCGATTATTCGTTTATATGCTTGTAAAAGTTTTATTTATTGTTTCTGTCCTAATATTATACATATACTTGTCATTTTGTTTTCCTGTAATCCTTAAAAAGATTATTTCCTTTCTTACATGGTGATCTTAAGCATTAGTTCAGAGTTCACGTTATCAAAATTTCTAAATAAATCTATTATGTTAAAATGTTGGACACTTACTGCCTTAATCACTTATTCCTACCTAAAACAACAGTCTCCTCACTCTTCTGAAATCTCTGTTACAGGCTATGACTGTTTTCACTGTAATGTAGAATTTAAAGATTTCAATGAGAAATACGGGCAGAAGAATTAAAGTTCTGATATGAAGTAAAATAGAAGGTTGCATTTAGCTCATTGTCTCCTCCAGTTTTTCTTCCTCTTTCATCTCGCTTCTCTTTCAGCTCCACATACTTCAGGTATCTCAGTTATTATTTCCACACTGATAAGCACCAAATGTATGTCTCAAGCCCAGATCTCTTGCCTTTTTATGCACGTTTCTCCATCCCACTTGGATAATCCGCATACTTCACACTCAGCACATGTAACATTAAACTCATCTCTACATTGGTTTCCAAGCTTCTTGTCTGTGCAGTTCGGTAAATGACATACAAACCCAGTCACCTGTTTAAAGTAGAAGTCTAGGAGTCATCTTTAGCTCATTCTTCTCCTTCACCTCGCACCCAACCAAACACAAGGCTTGTCAATTCCTCTTCCCTGCTCTTCTCATATCTTCTCTACCTCCACTGCCATTATGTAAGTTGAAACCACCATCATCAATTACACTTTTTTCACCTCAACCACTTCCAATTCAGCCTTTACACTACAGCCAAGAAAATCTCTAAAAAGTAGATTCTACCCTTGTCCACCGCCAACTCTTCTGTTACTTCCCTCGCTCTCTAGACAGCGCCCTTAACTCTGTGGGCCCTGCTGTCCCTCCTGCCTCTGCCACTGTTCCTCCTGCCTTTAACTCTCTGCTCTAAACATACGGTGCTACTTGGTCACTCAAAAGCTACAATCTTTTTTTCCCAGGGTGCATGGACAACTGCTTTCTTTTCCTGGAACACACTCCCATATGATCCTGTGACCACGGCAGTTACAAACCCTCCCTCAGTGTCAGACCAAGCTGCCTCCTAAAAATATTTCTCCACTACCAGTTTCCCTTGCCCTGCTAACCTCGAGAGGTGGACGATCCTGCCGGCCCACTGCACCATCAAATCCCTCTGACCACGACTTAGGAAGGTACTGTGCTGTGCCACACACTCCACAGAGGCCTACGTGGGTTACGATCAAAGCTCATGGGCCAAGTCTAACACATATGCATTTTGCTTGGGCCTACAGAGCTTAATATTTTATTAATTCAATGTGATCTCTTTTAAAAATTAGGATATTTTAAAGGAAAACTCTGATTTAGAGCTTCTTTTGAAAAATCATTAAATGTGGCAGCACCAGATTTGTATTTCTTTTTTTTCTTTTTTTTTTTTTGGTACCGGGAATCGAACTCAGGGCCTCATGCTTGCGAGGCAAACACTCTAAGCACTGAGCTAAATCCCCAGCCCCAGATTTGTATTTCTTAATACGTCAACAACAAGACACACCTGAATTTGTGGTTGCTCCTCTTAGTTGGCATTGGTTTTCCAGGGCTTACATTACAAATAACCCCACCTGGGTGTCCTAGACAATGGAAACTTATTTTCTGTCGGTCCCACAGCACACTCAAGGTGTCAGGAGGTCCAGTCTCTCCCACTGGCCTCTCTTTTTGGTCCATACCAGCCACCTTCTCATTGCATTATCATAGTCTCTTTGGTGCATCTGAACCTTGGAATGCGTCTGTCTGTTTCCAGGTTCTCCTTCTTGTAAGAACACAGCCGGACTGGATTACTGCCTGTTCCCATACTGTCAACCAGACAAGCACACAAACCCAGCCTGTCTTCTCGGCCCTTTGTATTTGAGTTCATGGTCCTCTGTTATCCTCTCACTTTCTTTTTGAAATAGGTTCTCCATCTCCAGGCCTTAAGGTCTAAATTAATAAATTATACTGCTTTTCACCACGCCATACTAATTATCTTCGTCTACTCCTAGAAGTATCTTTAAAATGGGAACTTGGTTTTAATCATTGTAGCTTTAGGACCACAAAACAAATTGATGGTAAAGAATTAAGCTCAAGAGCAAAGTTACTGGAGTTTGAGTCATGGCTTTTCTACATTCTAGCCGTATGACTTTGGACAACTTATTTCATTGCCCTGTACTTCATCTGTAAAACTGGGGTAAGAATAGTGCCTATTTCTGAAGGTTACTGAGAGAACTAAATCTTGGTTTCTGAGAGTTCTTAATATTCATAAAGAACTCAAAACAATACCTGATACATAGCAGCTACCCAATAAATGTCAGCTAACATTACTGATATTATAAGGGTCCTGTGTAGTTTGCGCTTCCACTCCTGTAATAGATACTATGCCTATATCTCTAATGAAAAAGAAATTGAGAAAGGAAGTATTAAATATCAACTCTGAACTCAGACTCTAATTGCTAATTTAAGTCCGAAAAGCCATTTTCTTGAAATACCCACTAAAACTTGAAAGATATTTTTCCATATACATAGTAATCTCTAAGAAATAATCCAATATTCATTCAGTATAACCCCAGCATTTGAAAAAAGAATAAATCAGCAAATTCCTTCCCCTAATTATACCCTGGGAAAGTCTATTATTTACTTTATGACTTCTGTATAAATGTTTCTTGAATTGTTAAATCAATAGTATTTTATGTCAATTTTTCCCTCTTTTATCTATTTCTAAACAGTGGCTATCAACTGTCTTTTCCATAAATGATTTACCTTTTGGCCATGCAGTTGTATTTTACTGACACATCAAGAAAGACAAAACAATAGGCTTTGCCCAACATGAAAAGTATAAATTTCCCATCATAAGCTTTGCCTTATACACAATTCTTACCTAGAAATCCCAGTTCCTCCTACCAAACTACTTGTCTCTACTTGGGACTAAGTTTACTAACTCTGAGCTGTGACTTCACCTGGCAATAGGAATTTTACCTGAGCCATGTGCTCAGTTAGTGAGAACAGGGTGGAAACAAAGCCGTCCCTTGGCACCGCCATAGTTAGCATCCTGTTATCTAAATGCTTGCCCCTAGAGTCAGAAAGGAGGATGGTATTGGAGGGAAGCAGGACTTCCTATAAAAAAGAAGGAAAGAAAGAAAGAAAGAAGGAGAGGGAGGAGGGGGAGGAGGGAGAGAGAGGGGAGAGGAGGAGAGAGGAGAGGAAGGAAGGAAGGAAGGAAGGGCAGAGGGAGGGAAGGAGGGAGGCAAGCAGGCAGGAAAGAAGGGGGCACCAGTTGTGTCATCTTAATCAACTATCATAAAACTTACCACTGGCTGCAAATTCCCCTTGTGTCACAAATTGTGCTAAATCCCTGATATATTGTTTGTTTTATCTTCACAACTCCATGAGTTATTGCAATTTAACTTTGAAAAATCCAAGACAGGTAATTTCCCCAAGGTCACAGAGGCAGAACAGAAAACTGACTGATGTCCAATTTGAGATTCCAGAACCCATGTGGTTCACTCCCTCACAAAACACCTTTGGCAGTATTTGCACCACAAGGTAGTGGGAAACAAAAACATTTAGGACCTCATCTTTGTTATGCTTCAAACTCTCTGTACGACCTTGGAGAAGCCTTGTCCCTTCAGTCTTGGAGACCACAAACAGATTCTGCTAGGAGACAGTGATGCGCATCACAGAAATCATTCCTTCAGGCTTGTTTTTGTTTCGTTTTGTTTTGTTGGTACTGGGGATCGAACTCAGGCCCTTGTGCTTGCTGGGCAAGCACTCTAACTGCTAAGCTAAATTCCCAGCCCCCATTCCTTCCATCTTGATGTCCTGATCTCATTCGTTCTAGCTCCACGCTTAGGTTCCCTTAGACTTTCTCTGCTGAAGAACCAACTAGACATAATTGCTCTGTGTCTATCTGACGCTTCCTCTTTACTCACACTTTTCCAGCCAACCCCGAGTACGTATGTGCTTCAGTCTGCTCCTGAGTGGAGATTGGGCAGGTCAGCTTCTCTCAGTATCAGCCAGCTCATCTGCTGAATAAGGGATTTGGGCTAGATTATCTCTATGAATTATCGTTTTATAAAATGATTGCTAGAGTTCTTTTTTGAGGGGGTTGGGAAAATTTTATCATTTTTTTTTAGTGGTACATTTTAGAAATACATAACATCATTCATCATAGGGAATTCGCACCTGTACATGATACATCTTGCTTCCATCTTTTTTCCCATCCCTCTCCCCTCCCTTCAATTCCTCTTCCCCTCCTTATTTAAAAAAATCTTTGTTTCTATTTTTTCCTTCTGTTCTTTTTTTATCTTCTTGTCCCTCCCTTCCTTTCCCCCTCCCCCCTCTCTTCTTCCCCTTACACTTGAAAAATTTCTTCCCTTTCTCCAATATATATTATACATTTCGTCCTTATTTACACTTTCAGTTTCTTACACCAGAGGAAAAAAACTGCGGTATTTAAACACATGTGCCCAATTTATTTCACTTAAGAGTATGGTCTCAAGGTGCATCTTTTTACCTAGAAATGTTTCAACTTTATCCTTCTTTATGGCAGAATAGTACTCCATTGTATTAAAAAAAATCTTCTTTATCCATTCATCGGTTGTGGGCATTTGTGCTGTTTCCAAGATTTAGCTATTACAAACCATGCCACTATAAACATGGGTGTGCATATATTACTGTGTTAAGATGCTTTTAATTCTTTCAGGATGATACCAAGAAGGAGAATAGCTGATTTAAATAGAACCTCTACTTTTAGTTTTTTGAGGAATCTCCACACTGATTTCCATAGTGGTTGCACCAGTCTACATTCCCACCAAGAGTGGAAAAGTGTTCCTTTTTCTCCACAGCCCCTCCAGCATTTGTTATTGGCTGATTTGTTGGTAATAGTCATTCTTTGTGGAGTGAGATGAAATCTCAGCACTGTTTGAATTTGCATCTCTCAAATAACCAGTGATGTTGAACATTTTTTCATATGTTTATTTGCCATTTCTACTTCTTCATCTGAGAAGTGTCTATTCATTTCAGCTGCCCATTTTTGGATTGCATCCTTGAATTTCAAGGGTCTGATTTTTTTGAGTTCTTTATATATTCTAGATATGAGTCCTTCGTTAAGAGGAACAGCTGGGAAATCACAGAGGAATCCTCCCTTCCCTGGAGAGAAGCATCTCGCACCTCAGCCCTTCCTCCCAGATCCTGCAGATGACAGCAGCAGTGTGCTTGCCCGCCCACTTGTGAAACACAAACTGCACATGAAATTCCAAAAAAGAAGGACTTCCATTTGAACATAGAAGGATCATATTTTCTTTATTCACCCAAAATTTTAGAAACGAAAGTTATTATTTAAGACAAGGAATTTTGTCTTGAATGAATTCTTTCCAGAAACATAAAGTGGAATAAAAAATAATGAGACAGAGGTAATCAATTTGGAGAAATTTTGGTTTTATATGATTGTATTTAATCAATTTTTTCTACTCATTATTGTACATTCAACACAAATTTTTTTGGCCAAAAGGTGAAAATAGTATAAAGGATTATTCCCCTGGTTCTAATAATGGGACAATTTCTCACATGTCATTCTGAAAGTCTCAAGAGAGGTAGCATTTCCCAGTGACCCTCAAGTGGGAGGGAAATTGGTGGGGTGCAGGGCAGATAATGGGTTGTTAAGGATATCCACCATCTTCACAGAGATTCACTTCACCCGTTGCTCCAAACACTGCGCACATCTGAGTCTCACATCTGTAAAGATTATGCAGAAGGCCTGGAGCCCCCACCCCCATAGCTTCTTGGATGCAGGACCTGTACATGTTCTCTCAAGAGCCCTTTTAAAATGAGTAATGGAGACCCTGACTCTATCATTGAACCAGCTGTTGAACTTGTCCAAGTGATGTCCTGTCCTGAGCCTAAATATGTGTCTCTAGAGTGAGTGACAACAATAACTATCTCATGGACCTGGTGTAGGAGTCAAACGAGATCATGCTTACGGATGTACTTTCTAGGCAGGATGGCAGAATAGCTAGTGGTCTGGATGACTGACTCATGCTTCCTAAACTGGATGCCCAAATCATCCTATGCTTATCACCTTGAGCAATTTTCTCGAACTCTACTCCACAAATTACTTATCTATTGATAGAAATAATAATAGCACATATCACTGGGTAGTTATGAAGACTAAATGACATAAGGCATCAATGTAGCATAGAGTAAAAGGTCAGTGTTTGTCACCTACTACTGATGACAGCACGGAACTGGGCAATAAGCACTTACGATCAGAGGAGTCAGCCTCCTGAGGATGACTTTCTGTGGATGTTTATGTTCCCTTAATACAGATAATGGTAAGGAAGAGAGTAAATAGGAAAGAAAAAGAAAATAAATATTTTCTTGAATGAACCAAAGAGGGAAAAATCCAAGAGCAATTAGCCCTTTACTGATGCTACAAGGTTAAAAAAATTAAGAGCTTATTTCTAATGAAGCTCAAAAAGGCCAACTTTTGCCATTCATTACTCCCTAGTCTCAACCCTCCCTCCATTAGCTTAGTGGATTTTGTTCATATTTCTTTCTTGAAAACCATCAACTGAGGAAATTTACATGGAGTCTCTTCATGAGTCTTCAAGAGTGCACCAGGGTCATAAAAATGGACTGGTTCTATCTATATGGAAATGTAGATTTCAAATATATCCATTCTAATAATCAAATTATAAGGGAAATGGTTCTCTAATAGGAAGCTAATAAAAGTTGATTCTTAAAGCTGCCTGGAGCTGTAAGCAATAAGGAACAGCTTTACAATACGAGGCTTTTCTGTTTTCTTCCCCATCTCATCCTCTATTCTAATAACTATACGGCCAAAGCTTGGATTAGCAGGAAATAGACTAAGCAGTCAGAGTTCTTACATGACCAGTCCTCTTCTTCCAGGCCACATGCGCATGCGCGTGCGCGCGCGCACACACACACACACACACACATGCACCACACACACACACACACACACGCACACGCACACACACACGCATGCACTCTATTTTTAAAATTGTTCATTTACGGGTTTGCCTAAAGAGATTAAATTTACTTCTCTGTTTGCCTAGAATCCTCCCTTTCTGTACAATGCATAAACGTTCCCTGGGGACTATTGATTAGCTATTGAGACTGTGCTTTGGATAATGAGGAGACTCTTAACAGGGCACAGAAAAGCAATTTTGGCATAACCAGCTTTTGTGTAATACATGAGAAGGGAAATGTGGATTTTTTTAACTTTTTAATTTTCTACATTCTTTCCCTGAAAATGTAGCATTTTAGACTTAATCTAGTTTAAGGAGCAATGTGTTCATTACTGCAGAGGAAGCAGGAGAAACAAGCCCAAGACAAGAGAGGAATGAAAACACATCCCTGTCTCGAGGGCTACAAGGAATTGTTTCCCAGATGAGAAAATATAATAACCAACTACACACCTCTGGCTGTGACCAAACAGATTTTTCCCACTAGTTTATTGTCACACTGATAGTAAGTCACAACAAAGTAAGCAGCAGTGCATAGCTGGGGCACGTGTATGTAGGCAGTAAGACTTTGAAGGCTAATTTTCCTAAATGTTCAAGGAAGAACTCCATAAAGCCACGTGGATAAAACCTCTTTACCCAGGATCCCACTCTTGTTTCTCCCCATGATAAAACTGTTCACCATAACCAAGGCAGGAAAATATCAGAGATCCCCAGAAGAAGATCTCCAGGCTACATATTATAACGTACAGCAGAAGAACAGCACTTCAATCATGGATTTGAACAATAACAAGCATACCCAGAAGGTGGGAGGGGCATAATATGTGGCACAAGAACACCAAGATGCTATGATCAAATGAATGGGAATGTAGTGGCAGATGTAATTTCTAGTAGGAAGGGAGACTTCCACTCAAGAAGGTTTAATTAAAAACATCCATTTGCTTTGTTCAAATAAAATACTGCTTACATGAAACAATTCAGGTATCAAAAAGAACATAGGCATATCATTTGCATTATCTCAGAGCTAATTACTGCCCCAGTATATTTTGGACTGACAGAGATTGTTTTTCTTTTTTAAATTAACAAACATTAATCATTCATATTAATGAAGTTCAATGTGATGTTTTCATACTTACATACAGCATGTACTGACTAAATCCAGCTTCCCTTTACCCATTCTCACTCCCACACACCTTTCCCAACCTCACATAATCGCTATTTTACCTTTAGGTTTAATGTTTTTTAGTTTCCACATAAGAGTATATACAATATTTGTTTTTGATGTCTACCTTAATTCATTTACCATAATGTCCTCCAGTTTCATTCATCTTGCTAAAAATGACAGGACTTTATCATTCTTTTTGACTAATACTTCATTGTGTATATATGCTACACTTTTAATCTACTCATCCATTGATGGGCACCTAGGCTGATTCCATATCTTAACAATTGTGGCATGTAATATTTATTTTTGTTTTGTTAATTTTAAATTTCACCATGGCCCACATTCTCCATATTCCCCACAGCTCCAGGCAATTCTTTTATTTTACACTTGGCCAGATTCACACATTTCTGTCACCCATCCCTTCCTTTAAGAATTTAACTTTGAGACACTAAGAGAGAAGTAGAGTCCATCACTGAGTACTTTCTAGAGTATGTTTTAGAGAAATGATGCCTTCCATTGAAATCCACTGGTGAAAGGATTGGGATTAGAGGTTTCTTTCAGCAAGTACATGAGTAAAGATTAAGATTTAGTTTTCAAGGTTTGAAGTAAGAAGTCATGTGAGAGCTCAGATGACAGCCTTCGTCTCCAAAACGGTGGCCACTTACCAGGTGCATCTATGAAGCCCTAAAATGTGCCTTGTCCAAACTGAGATGTGCTATAACAGAAAACAAATACACACTAGGGTTTCAAGATTTTGTACCAAAACTGTAAGCTATCTTATTAAAGTTTTTTACTGATTATATACTGAAATGGCAATGTTTGGGATGTAATGAGCTAAATATAATACACTATTATAATTATTTTATTTTAAATAAGACTACTAGAAAAATTAAAATTATTTTTGTGGCTTGCACTACATTCCTATGGACAATGCTGATGTGGAGACAAACATTCCAATAGGTAGACAGCTCATTAGTGCTTATGAAAACTTCCCAGAGAAGAAAAGCCAGAGACTGATGTCAAAACCCACTATGTACAGCTATTAGGAGTTAATTGTGTTCGATCAAAATTCTGCAGGATGCCTCACCAACAGTACCTTGGCCTGTGACTGTATTTGGAGACAGGTTCTTTCAAGAGCTGGTTAAGAAATGGAAACAAAGCTTTTGCAAATACGGAGGGAGAAGGGGGTGAGGGGAGGGAAATGGGAAACAAAGAAGCAACAAGATATGTCACGTGCAGGTACAAATCCCCTATGATGAATGTCACCACTGTGTACATCTAAAATGTACCATTAAAATAAAATTTAAAAAAAAAAAAAAGAAAACTGCCCTACCAAAAAAAAAAAAAAAAGAGCTGGTTAAGGTAAAATGAGGTATTATGGGTGGTCCTTACTTCATTATGACCGGCATTCTTTTAGGAAAAAGCCATCAGAACACAGTGTGTGCACACTTAGAAAGACCGTGTGAGGACGCAGTGAAGTGGCCTTTGACAGACCAAGGAGAGAGGCCTCGGGAGAAACCAATCCCACTGGCTACTTAGACGTCCATCCTCCAGACAATAAGAAAACAAATTTCTGCTGGCTAATCAATCACACAAATTCAAGAGCTTACAGCTTACATGGTGCTATAAACGCAAGTCAGAAGCTGTTGTCACACCTGCCTCCAGGCTCAGAGTCCCCAGCATGCTGCGACCCTGCTGTCCCACCATCTCAGCTGATGGCATTCATTTGCCAACTGCACACACTCAGGTGGCCAGGCAGCAAGATGGTTTTATGCACCATCAAAAGAAACCTGCTAAAAAGTTTGAAAATGCTGCACAGTGACTAGTCGTTCTGTCTCCAGTGTCAGAAACAGAGATGAAATCTGCACTGGGTTGGGCAATTTTTGGAGTGTGACTCAGCTCCTGTTGTTTCCGTGCCATTCAGCAAGCCTGCTTGTTCCCTAGTTGTAGAATCATAACTAGCTAAGACACCATACAACACACGCACCAGCTGTAAATCTGTTCAGGCTGACACTGCTGAGCGCTTCTCTTTTCTGCTTGTAATCTCTTCAACTTAAGAAATTCTACTCCTCTCATCCTGTTTTCCAGTCTCCTTCCATGTTAGATAATTTTTGGCTGGTCTTTCCTGGTTCTTCACTACAAACAGTTGTCCCCTGAGATAGTCAACATCTCTCCACAGACACATTAGTGATTTCATAATCCAAACTCTTACAAGGCTTATGTGAGTGCTTCCTGTATTTTTCTCTGAATCTGCTGGTTATAACAAGTAATATTTTACTGATCTTTTTCTGGGTTAATTAATTTATTGTTTACTATTCTATGCAAATCAGTCTAATAGTCGCTGTACATTATCAGAAAGAAGGCTGAAACAGGACTCCGCTTTACAAGAGTTTCTAATCAAGTCTTCTCTTCATTAGCCCTCATCTTCCCTGTGTAGAGCTATTTCTCCCTTGTCTACTTCCATGGCCCTCAATTACTTATACACAGCACTTCGACCTCCGCACAGGAGACATCTTGGGTCCTATGAACTGATTTACCCACTCACTAATTTTCTCATGTTTAGAGATTTCTGGCTTATTCAGTAGCTACCTATTCTCTTGGAAATCTTCCCTGAGCCTCGCAGAAAGCTAGCCAATACCAGTTTCATAACCTCTCTGGGCCTCAGATTCTTTGTGAAAGAGAAAAGGCAGTAACATCTACCTCAAAAAACCTGTGAGGATGAAACATTTCCTAGCACATTATCAGCACTCACTGACCATTACTGACTCCTACAGTGTCAGCGGCATTCGTGTACATCTTCAGCCTGGGTATCTTCGTACAACCCTGTATGCTCAATGTAAATGCCTTACACTGTTGTCATAGCCTGTATTCTTGCCTCCTCATTAAAAAAAAAAGTTACCATTTGTGCAAAGTATACTATAAATACCAGAAACTGCCTATATAACTCCTTCCATCTTGTCCAAGCCTATGAGATACACGGGATGATTTGCATTTCCTCAGCTGAAGAAATTAAGACTTAAGTAGAGTCACACACCCAGGAGCACACACTTAGTAAATGAGAGAATCAATACTGAGCCCCAAACCTGTGCCCTCCGCCACTTATCACACGCAATGCCCGGCCACTTCCCATGCTGCCTCCATCTACCGTTTCTGTGCGCTGTGGCTACCATAATGCCTGACATTATGCTAAGTCTCCACTCACTCCCTGGCTAATTAATAGAACACCTTTCCAAGGAAAGGCATAAATATTTCAGTGTCTCAACCAAATATACTAAAACCCTCAAAAATAATGTGATTGTCACATGGATCTGTGAGCAGCTATTGCAAGGATTAAGCTGACCTAGCTTTCTCATTTTAGTAGTGTTGCCATTTCCTTTTCAGAGAGAAAAAGACATAACAGGAATAAATTGTAGGCAGATGTCTCATTTCTCCAATTTATTATTCTGGGGTGAAAATATTGAGTGACATAATGCATCACAGGACTGTCACGACTAAGTATGGGACAATACATCAAACAGGCATAGCTCTTGGAAAAACTACCTAATAGGCCTTAGCTAATGACAGATTAAGTTATTGGGGTAAAGATATTAACATTATAAGGGTTGGGGAAAATGTTTAAAGGCAAAATATATATTCCTAAGCAAAGTAACACATGTTTCATGCCAGATTAGAGATAAATTCCCTTAAAAATTATAGTTATGGTATCCTCCAATAATGAAAATAATCAATTTGGATTTTTCCCAACAAATAGTTTCTGAAGTAAAAACTTCAGGTTTTACAGAAGGAGTGGCAGAAAAATGGGTCCGGGCTGGGCAAGGAAAAGTGTGCAAAGGGCCTTGAAATGGTCCAGTTGTGGCAAACCTATGGCACGTGTGCTACAGAGGGCCGTTTGTATCACTGAAAGCTCTAAAAGGTCCAACATCACTGAAACAGTGTCTATCGAGGATCTTAGTCTTCATCCAGTGTGCATCAGAGAGTCACAGCAGGTTTTGGGGGAAATGGATGATATCAAGGTGGCACATAATTCTACATGAAATGGGTGGGATCAAAAAAATAAAGAAAGTCAGAGGTGCTAGGAACAGAGGGAGTAAGATATTTAAGGACAAATAAATAAGAGGAAGAACCAACAGGACTTAATAGCCAGTTGGATGAAAAAGGAAAAAAGAACAAGACACCAGGTAAAAGACAAAAAGTAAAACAGGGCTGAGAGGGAAAGGACGGCTGAGGTATTGGTGTGGGGCAGGAGAGAGGAGAGACAGAGAGAGAGGGAAGCTGGCTGCTAGTTCCCAACATGGTATCTCCCCTACTCTTAGATGGATGAAGCAAGATAACCCCATCAGTCTTTCACATAGCAAGGTCGTTGTGCTATGACCATAGTCTGCTGAATAAATATTTGTCACTGGCGATGGAAACACTAGCATCAGTGAAGATTTGAACACTTATCACTGACTTCCTCAATGTGCCTGAATCTGTGTGGATTTGACTTTGTCCTTTTTATTTGACAAGGTCTTGCTCCTCCCACTTGTGAAAGCAACACCTTTAGTTTAGCCTCATTGCCAGGAACTCTGTCCGGGGCCTTGTGTGTCCCCTAAAGACTGGTCATGCTTCCTGGTTCCCTGCAGGTGCTCTAAAACTGCTGTTTGATTACTTGGTTGGCTAAACTTCCCTCTAAGACTCCCCCAGCCCCCCACCTCCTGAAACTCTCTCTCACGCCAGCCTGGCCTTAGTCCCTAGACACCTTTCTTCAGCCTAGCAGAATTAGAAACTGTGTCAAACTAAATTGCCTTTTTGTTTTCCTTTTTCCTTTTTTTTCTTTGCCTTTTCAGTTGCTGTTATGATAACCACTTTTAAGATATTATTCTATTGTCATACTTTCTATACTATCAAGGAAAATACTTTCAGTTTTCCAAATTGACCCACCGATTTGGTCTACAAACCTACCTGCAGGCTATGACCTCAGAAGAACATTAATGGGGCACCAAGATCTGCCCCCTTTCCTCAAAACTGAACTCCTAAGTGTGGGGACAGGTATATAGAATAAAAATCTGTCCTGCTGTAAACAGAGTGGGCCAGGGAGGGAGGGAGGCTGAGCACCAATGTCAAGGTCTTTTCTTAAAGTAAGAAAAAATAAGCCACTTTACACATAATCAGTGGTAGCTACAATGCCCTGTGACAGAAGTTATCATTGTCCGCATCTTGCACACAAGGGACTTGAGAGGCAGGCAGCAGGCAGCAGGAGGCTGAGACAGGAGTACCGCTCATTGCAGCCCTCGCCCTCTTCCCTCTGCCTGAAGCTTCACCCGAGCAGCCCCGATGATCTTGGCCCTCATGGTGTTCTTTTTAAAAATCTTGATTTGCTTCCAACATTTAAAAAAAAAAGAAAAGGTTGATTTCCTTTTAAAAATCTAATCTTTTACTCTGAAAAAAAAAAAAATACCAGAAGAGCTGGCATCATGGGGCTTGCTTCCTCTGGGGGACGCTGCTGGGACTGAGAAGAAGGCTTCGGCTGGCAGAGCACGTGCCCACAGCTGGCCACGGTCCCCGACACCCTCTTGTGCTTTCTTAGCCCTCACCCCCCACACTCACTAATCACCAGCCTGGCCCTGCAGGCGGTGGACTCTGTCCCCTGTACTCTTCTGTTGGGGGCAGTGGCTTCCTCTCTTTTAGCGAGTCCCAAAAAACAGCTGGTTTCTGTCTCTGCGCCGGTACCTTGTGCCTTCCGGATCATTTTTCTTTCTGCTGTGATGTCTCCCACGTTTCCTCTGCTGCTTCGACTTCTGACTCGTGCTGGGCCGTAGCTTACCATCGCTGAGATGTGCTAAGATACCCGTTTGCCTTTCTAACCTGCTCTGATCACCCGCGGTCACTGGGATTCCGTTTAAACCACTCACTAGATCGCCTTCTGCTTCACTTTTCCCCATCAGGCCGAGACCCCTCTGTGCATCCAGAGCACGTTCTCACTTCCTTCCCCACCAGGAGAGCGCGAGTCGTGACTCACCGGCTGGCACAGGAGTCCTTTCCGGCCACTTGTCCCCAGTCTTGTCCCCCCCACTCATCATTACGCACTGGCAGAACAAGGCAGCTGGCCACGGTCCCCGACACTCTCTTGTGCAGAACAAGGCAGAAAGACAAAGAGGCTCCATCAGTGTTCCCCAAATAGTGCGAGAGGAGGAAATTTTTAAAAGCCTCTGGACCTTGTGCGTCAAGGATATTTTGCAGCGAACTTGACAGAGACTTGTAAAATACATTTCATATGAGAAACAAGTTGAAAAGGGGAAAAAATGCTGCAAGTCTGACAAGAAGAAAAAGAAAAAGGTGTCCACTGAAACAGTGGGACCGAAAACCCTGCGGAAACCACAGCCGGTGTGACCTTTGTGCCTCCCTAAAGGAAAAGCAAACTCTTCCTCCTCCTCCCTCATCACGGACTGTGTCCAGTATGACTGATGCCACAGTGTTTGCTAAAGACGCCGCTGAAATGTTCCCACTTAAAAAACGAGAGCTCACGGAGCACTTCTCCACGGCCAAGGAGGCCTGCTGCGAGAGAGAGAGAGCGGCCGGCAATCAGAGAGAAAAGAGTGGAAGGGAATCTGCTGCTGGCAGAGCAACATGCTCCCCAGCCGATGCTCCCCACCGCACTCCACAGTGATGGTTGCTATCTTTAAGCCTCCCCAGCCAAGATTCAAGGACACAAGAATACAGTCTCCACCGTTCCCCAGATGCAGTCTCTGCCCAGTCTGGGAGAAGCCAGTTGTCTCTCTTTCTGACCAATCCTAGTGTATGTACTCCAGGTCCAAGCCTGTATTTCCTAACGTGGATTAACATGGATCCCCATTTCACAACACGTCTTTCAAGACCCACCTCCACTTCCCTGTCATTCCTCATCCATCCCAGACTGCCATGGTCCCTCCTTTCTCTAAATTCTCACATATAAAACCTGCACCCACGTCATTCACCAGTCAGATTGTAAGCACCTCAGAATCTAATAAAAACCCGCCATTTCATTCCTAACACAATGATTAACATCTAGTAGGTGCTCAATAAGTACTGAATTGAATACAGGAGTCTGCTGTATGATCTATTGCTTAAATTTTGTCATGTTTGTTTCTTTAAATTCCAGTAAGATTTTAAGTTCCTTGAGGCCCAGGGTCATGGCTCGGGATATCTTTACCAGTCCAAATGATACCAAGCTTAAAATAAGAAACAGATATTCTCTTGACAGAGATGACTGACTGAAGGAGCTGAAAACTTTCACACAAGTTCCCAGTTAGCACCTGACACTGATGCACTTAAATAGACAATATCACTTAATGAATGGAACGAAATTGTCTGAAGTATGGACAGTGCCATAGCTCTTCAGCACCATCATGTCACGAAGCTCAGGGAAAGCCCCAGGGTTGCCTCTGGGAATGTCAGATGACACCTCAAAGTGAGTGACTCATTGGTGTGCCATACTGTGGATGGGACTTCAGAGTTCTCCAAGTTTATTCTCACACGAAAGGGCACATCACACTTAATCAGTTCCCACGTCAAAAGACCATTTTGTTTGGTAAATGCTTTTGCTGTGTTCTCCACCTGAGACTTGCAAATTCATGTAAGATCTTGATTTGCACATCATTGTTGGATGCAAGTCTCTGATGAGAGTCAGCTGTCAGTGGGACAGAAGCAGGGTGTCAGCCCGCTCCTCCTCCCTGCCGCCCCCCACCTTGAATCTCCTAAGCAGATTCGGGGAAAACAGTGAGGATAAGCAGACAGGATTTGCAAGCCTGAGATAAGAATGCACGTGGAGGAAGAAAGACTCTCATTAGGTTGTTTTCCTGTCTGTAATAACTGCTCTCAGACCATCAGCTTTAAGTAATAAGTTTCCAAAAACCAAAAATTTTAGATACAGTTTTGTATAAGCAAATCATTTGTGTGCACAAAACTCCATATTTTTTTCGTGCAAACAGCATTTTCACATGCAAATTGGGTTGTTCGAACTTGAGCTAATTGAGCAGCATGTGGAACTCAATGCTTTTTGCAAGCACAAGTGGGAAGCAAAAGGGATACAGCTCGGAGAAGCCTGAGGAGGGTGGCTGCCAGTCAGCAGCACCATTTGCCTACCAGCTTCCTCAAGAGGTTCAAACGTTCTTGAGAGGCGGAGTGGACCCACTAAAGTGAATATATTTGTAGGCAAATGACCAGATAGTTGACTGCTGGAACTGCCCTCCATATCAACTAGGTTTATTCTGGGCTCAAACTCACACATCCACCTGAGTTAGCATTTTAACATGACTCAGAAGAAACAGTCAGATGGCTGGCTGTCGGGCGCTCATAGCTGTTCACCGCTCCTCTACCACCCTTGAACCTGCAGTAAGCAAAGAATGGGCAGAACACTGAAGTTGGGTAATTGAGGAAAGTGTGATAAAAGCACTATTTACAATGGAGTGGGCAGGAGTTAGGAAAAGCAACAAGGGTTTACGCTATGCCTCAGGACTAGTAAAAGTAGATACATTTCTTAGAATTTAAGGAGCAAGAAAGTGGGTTCACCAATACATGTGGAACCTACAGAAGCAGCTCTGCAAGGAGGCCAACCTCTTAGAGTTGTGACCTTTCAGTTGATACAGGCAACCAGCCAACCCATCAGAACCCCAAGGAGAAAGCCAGAAGAAGCGATACTCTGCTTTCAAATTCTCTCTCCCTCTGGTATCTTGTCAGGGTCCTCCACAGACCAAACCTAACTGGAAACTGAAGAAAAAAGCATCTCTTGATTCTATCTGTGCTGCTCAACCTCTCAAGCAGGGCCAAGAACAGACAAGGAGGAACAAAAGAAAGGTTTTCTGCAGAGGTGCCCTGGAGCCCAAGGTTCTGCAGCCACCAAACATTTTCCTTCCCTTTGTATTTCAGTATTTCTGGGCCTTGAGCTCCAGGACTTCTCTGAGAGCCACATCACAGTTATACCTTCTAGCACTAATTCCTCAGTCTCCATGGAAAATTTTATGATCAACAATAGTTGTTTTAAACCTATACAAATCATTCTTTAGATCTCAGTAATTTAAGCTTACAATAATAATATGGAAAGGGCTAAGGGGTTTCCAGAAACTGCGCTTGTTCTAACAACTGTCAACATGCCTAATTCATTGTCTTTACAATCAGAGAACATGTTTCTCTATCCATCTTCTGTTTCTCTATTCTGCTTCCTTGTTTCCTTCCTGCAAATTTCAGGAGTGATCACTGCCATGTAGACAGATCCAAATGAGAACTAGTTGGCTTATTCATTCCCTGATCTTAATGCAAAACTGTTACCTTTATAAACTAAGCCAAATATAAACAAGAACCTCCTTTCCTAATTATTTATCATTACTTCTATGTGGTATGCTTTTCAGCTTCTCCTGTTTTCAATACTTTCTTGCTTTGCAAATTTTTGTGTTTAAAATAACCACCATCACATAGTTCAGATTTAATTGTTCAGTAATTATTTAATGTGTGCTACTTTTTCTCCCTTTGTAAACTACAAGCTCCCTGAGGGCAGAGGACATGTATAGTATTTATTCAGACATCTCTTAAGGTTCCAGTAAATACTTCTCTGGTAGCCAGCATTTATGAAACACTTTCTATGCACCCAGAATTCTGACAAATGGTAGAGTACTTTAGACCACAAGGTATGCTTTAACTCAGGGCAGTGCACGATGTCAAGGACAGAGCCTTTCTATGTGGAAATGATTATTACTCTTGAAAGTTTAACGAAGGAAGGAAGTAGAATAGAAGAGAGAGTAGAGGGATAGCAAATGTATTCCCTGTCTGTAAAGACATTTGTCATGGACACAGCTGCTAGACACAGAGTACACAGGGCTGCTGGAAAGTCACTTGATCAAACCCACAGAGTGCCACCTCCATGTCATGGGTATAACTGGCCTCTGGGTATTTAGACTATCATCTTTGTCCTTCTTTTTATAGATGATTCTGAACATCTTTATGCATAATAAGCCTATTTGATCTGGATGATGCCATCGTTCAGATATGTGTGTCACAGGAGTTGTAAAGAGACACCAAATACATCCATAAACACCTGCTAGGGACTGAGCAATAAAGAAAACTTCCTGACCAATTAGTCATAGCTTCAAAATACAAAGCTAATAATATACCAATTTGTGGTTCTTCCCTAGAAATACTAATCAATCTAACACTAACAACCCAGAAAATTTTAAGGAAATATTTTTCTTCATACACACACACACACACACACACACACTCACACGCACACACTCATCTCTCTCTATTTCATTTTGATCCGGCTGACACAATCTTTTAATTAAACAGGAGCACTTTTTTGGCACAAGATTTGTCAACACTGTGCCAGTGTGCTTTCAAGCAAATCACATTTGAAGACAAAAAATTCTGAGAGTGATAAAAACCTATTGTATTAGCATAATGATCACTCAACCAGTATTCCCTAAGACAATCAAAATTGTATGCGGTTGTGTTCATTTCAATAACTGTAATAAATTAATCATATTGGAGAATAGGCTTTTATTTATATATCTTGGTAAGACTTTATGGAAAACACTATGAGCAAAAAACCCAAAATTTTTATCAGAGTCATGTGTCAGAAGCAGTCATTATTCTAAGGTCCATCCAACTTGAACATGACAAACATACCATACCCTACCACCACCACCACTGCTACTACCATTATCTGAAAATTCCAATCATGTACTTAACCCATGAGAAGAAATGTTCTGGAAACATGAAAAGTGCCGGAAACATGAGACTTAACAAAATAAATAAGGAAGTATGAAGAAGGTTTTATTCTAATCTGTACAGTTGACTCCATCTTCTCACAGAAAGACAAACAGATTCAGGTATGTTAATTTTTTATCTCTTCCTAGCCTTTTCAATAAATGGTGCTGCAAAAACTGGCTTTCCACATGCTGAAGATTAAAACTAGACCCAAGTCTTTCACCGTGCACCAAACTAAAATCAAAATGGATCAAAGATCTAAATATTAAAACAGAAACAGTAAATCTGCTGGAAAATACAATAGGTAGAACACTTGAAGACATAGGTGTAGACAAGGACTTTATGAACAAATCCCCAGTTTCCCAGGAAATATCACAAAGAATCCACAACTGCGACCTGATCTTATTAAAAAGCTTTTGCACAGTAAAAGAAATCACCAACAGAGTGAAGAGACAACCCACAGAGTGGGGAAAAGTTTTTACCATCTGTTCCTCAGACAAAGGACTAATATCTAGAATACATAAAGAACTCAAAAAAAAATCAAACCCCCCAAATTTAAGACCCAATCCAAAAATGGGCGTCTGAAATGAGTAGACACTACTCAGATGAAGAAGTAGAAATGGCAGCAAACAAATGTATCAAAAAAAAAAACATTCAACATTGCTGGTCATTCAAGAGATGCAAATTAAAACAACACTGAGATTCCATCTCACTCCAGAAAGAATGACTATTATCAACAAATCAGCCAATAACAAATGCTGGAGGGGCCTGGGGAAAGAGGAACCCTTCTCCACTGTTGGTGAGAATGCAGACTGGTGCAACCACTGTAGAAATCAGTGTGGAGATTCCTCAAAAAACTAGGACTAGAAGTTCCATTTCACCCAGCTATTCCCCTTCTTGGGATCTTCCCAAAAGAATTAAAAGCATCATACTACAGCGATATATGCACACCCATATTTATAGCAGCACAATTTGTAATAGCCAAATCTTGGAAACAGCCTAAGTGTCCATCAACCGATGAATGGGTAAAGAAGATGTGATTTTTTTATATACAGTGGAATACTACTCTGCCATAAGGAGTGAAACGCTTAGACATTTCGAGGTAAATGGATGCATCTTGAGACCATACTCTTAAGTGAAATAAGTCAGACAAACATGTTTAAATACCACATTGTTTCTCTGGTGTGAGAAACTGAAAGTGTAAATAAGAACTAAAATGTATTATATTAGCACAGGGCAGAAATTATTCAAATGAGAAGGGGAACTAGGGAGGGAAGAGGAGCAAAGGAAAGAAGGGACAAGAAAAAAGAAGAATATAAAAAATAATGGAAACAAACATTTTGTAAATAAGGAGGGAGGAGGGGTTGGAGAGAGGGGAGGGGAATGGGAAAAAAGCAGCAGCAAGAGATATCATGTACAGGTACAAATTCCCTATGATGAATGTTGTCATAATGTAGATCTAAAATGTACCAAGGAAATAAAATTTAAAAGTTTTTTTAATCTCTTACTCCTACAGAACTATGGACATGTTATGATTTGGATCTCAAACGTCGCCCCAAAACTCATGTATTGAAGGGTTGGTCCCCAGCACAGCAGTGGTCAGAGATGGTGTCTTCAGGAAGGTGACAGGATAATGAGGGCTCTGATCTCATCAATCTATTAATGAGTTCATAATTCAACTGACTACTAGAAGGTGGTAGAACCTGTAAGAAGTAGCATCTAGTTGGAGGAAGTAGGTCACTAGGAGTATGATCTGCAAGGGTATATCTTGTAGCTATTCCCCTCCTCTCTCTTTTTCTCTGCTTCCCAGCCACCATACAGTGAGTGCCTTTGCTCTACCATGCACTGTCTACCACGATGCTTTTCTCTACCACAAGGCCAGAAGCAATGGGCCCAACCAACCAAGGACTGAAACCTATGAAACCATAAGCCAAAGTAAGTATCTCCTCTTTTTTCCTGGGGTGCTTTGTCACAGCAATGGAATGCTGACTGACACAAAACCTATCTGAAGTACTATCTGAAGCAAGTAGTGGAAAGGCATCTTTCATTGCTGTCCACTCTGATAACTCACTACTACAGCCCAATCTTGGTCTTATCCAGGACTTGCAGTAGTTTCTGACAAAAGTACATGTTCTGGCTGGGCAAGTGTGTACTTTTACAGTTTGGACTGTAAGATGGTTCATTTAAGGTGTCAACTTGACTGAATTAGGGGACACCTAGAGAGCTGGTGAAACATTCCTTCTGGGTGTATCTGTGAGGATGTTTACAGAAGATACTGGCCTGTGAGGTGATGGACTAAGTGGGGAAGACACTGTGTCTCTCAGTCTCTTGGAGGCGGGACTCTCTTCTCTTGTGCCTGGATGTCAGAACTCTGGGTTTTCTGGGCTTTGGATTTGAGAACTTCCACCAACATCACCTCATCTGCTGCCTAGAGGTTCTCAGGACTTTGTTCTAGAAATAAGATTTACATCAGTTTTCCTGGATTTTCTGACACTTTCAGACTTTGAGTTTCATCTACACTACCAGTATCACAGGGTCTCCAGCTTTCAAATACCTTGTCCTGCAACTTCTCAGACTCTTTAGTTGCATGAGCCATTAACCCTAAATTCATCTCCTCTTAACTATCATCTGTCTTTCTATGTTATTGGTTCTGTCTCTGGAAAACCCTAATATAGACCAGAAGGCTGTTGCTGCTGCTGTTGTTTTGTTTTATGGCTGTCTGGATACAACATAAGGTGAAGGTAAGACAAGGAAAAGGGTCATTACAGTTGCAGTGGCCCCAGTCACATGTGGTTATAGAATTTAAATTAAGATTAGATAAAAATAAGTTTAATCCTCACTTTCACCAGCCACATGTGGCCAGTGACTGCCATACTATACAGCATGGAGACAGCACATTGCTGCTGGTAAAACATTCTTTAGGACAGTATTGTTAGTACAGTGTGTGAGTAGCCCTTCTGGCAATCTAGCCCCATAGCTCAAATTTCCTTAGGATTCATATAAATAACAGTTTGTATTCTGCCTTTCATCTTTTTTCTTGACTATGTCTCAAAAGACTATCATGTTTATGAACAGCTAATACTTTTACATACTCGTCAGTATGGAGTTTGTTCTTAAATATTACCTTGGATACTAATTAGGCAGAATTTTAAGTGAGAACACATTGGTATTGTTAAGGTTAATGGCTAAATCCTTCAGCACAGGAAAAAACATCCAGAGCTTATCGAAAAGACTTTTACTGGAGCGCAGGGAATGCACTGTTCTATTATCCACTCATACTGTCTACTTTGCTCTCTTTAAAATGTGCCATCTATATGTCCTTTGAGTAACTGATGCTTAGAAAATGTTTCTACATGTTAGCATTTCCTAGCAAGACAATAAACTGCTAAAAAGAGAAGGCTATTTGCGCAGAGATTTCTAGAACCACCAATATCTAGACTTGCGTTTTAACCTATTGTGGTGGACCTAATATGGTCAACCTGAGCCAGAACGCCCAGCTGGACTGAGTCGGTGTGATGCTGGGCGTACGAGATCCACCTGAGGGTTGTTGCTGATGCAACATAAGGCAGAGTGGGAGCTGTAGCTAGTTGGCGGGCTGTTTCCCAGGAGAAGCTCTGCTGCGTCTGGTTCTCCCAAAAGGAACTCAGCTGTCCTCATCAAGGAAGGAGTCGTGGCCTTGCTGTCGTCGAGGATGGCTGCTGTTGCTTCGGAGGAGCTCTGGTTGTCATCTCTGCTGTGAGCATTGTGTCCTGGCTGCAGCCATCATGTGCAGACACGGACATACGTGGGACGGTGCTGCGGGCTCCCAGCCCTCGATTGGATCTTTTGGGTCTCCAGTGCCTAGATGGACATTCGGCACCTTCTGCATCTGGCTTCTGGGTGAATACTGTAATCTGTAAATGTCCCCTATTAAATCTGCTCTCCTGAAACCATCGGTTCTAGCAAACCTAACTAAAACACCTATTTTTTGGAAATTAACTTATATATGTAGTTAAGTATTCTTAACAAGAGAGATAATAGTTGATAGAACATCAAAAAGTAACCTCACAACTGATCGTCACAGTAATTCTGATGCATAAATCTACATAGTTCAAATATTTTCAAACATGATTCTGAAGAACAAAGGCTCAATGAAGGAGGGGGGCATTGGGTAAATAGTTTGGAATAAAAAGAGCTGCTTTAGTGTTTTCTTCTAAAACTATGCTTACACACAGAGTACACATGGCGTGTTCATTGTGATGGAAATCTCAGATGTTTTTGAAGCTTATGGCTGGTGGTATAGATCAGTGACATTGTCTAGATATCAGACAATAAGAAGCAGTAAGGGAGGACTGAAGAGAACTGGATGGTATATATCCCCACCGAGCATAACTCACGAATAACATACTGTACACACTGACGGCCAACTTATGACCTCTGTATCTCACAGCATTCATTCATTATTTTCTTCCAAGAGATGGAAGAAAATACCTGGCAATGGCTTGTGAGAACTAAGGATTTTAGCACTTCCCAACCAGTACTAACAGGGGAGGACAGCGTTCATTGACACTAACAGGGAAGTGTCCATGAGAAGCGCAGCACTACAAGGAAGGACCCCAAAGGACACACACTCTTCAACAGCACCACCTGGCAAAATCCCAGCGAAGGTGCCCACTCAACGACTGCACTGCTCACAACATCAGTGATGATGAGCTGGAAAAGTATTCACCAGAAAGCACCCAGAGTGTCAGGGGCAGCCTCTCTCATGCCCTGCTCTGCCCCCGGCTACTGCAGGGAGGGGATTTGATAGGTTAGACGACCTACCCAGTGACATCATTAGCTTGCTTTGCTCCTTTGTGCCACCAGCATTCTAGGGAACAGATGACTTAGCATATGGGCAAGAAGGCAGTCCTACAGATAACACTAGGTTGCCGAGTTCCCAGTGTCTCTCAGATAATATATAGCCAGATGGTCCAGTCCAGACATGGTTACGATGTCCCCTGGATATGACAAAAGTATTGAAAAAACAAAAGGGGCGTTTCAGGAACATGGTACTAAGTGCTCCAGCTTTTCTCAGGGATGATACAAGTGTCTCGCACAAAGAACATGTGATATATTCACCAAATGTTACTAATTGTTGGTTAATGTAATAGTCAAAATAATAGCTTTCCCAAAAATGTTCACATCTTAAACCAAAGAACCCATGAATATGTAACAAAAGGAAATGAAGGTTGCAGGTGCAATTAAAGTGGCTAATGAACTGGCCTTAAAATAGGATTATTCTGAATTATCCCAGTGTGCCCAAGGTAATCACAAGGGTCATTAAAGGATGAAGAAGGGGACAGAAG
The DNA here is from genome assembly GCA_004026905.1 of Hystrix cristata. NCBI lineage: Eukaryota > Metazoa > Chordata > Mammalia > Rodentia > Hystricidae > Hystrix > Hystrix cristata. Next base: position 22,524 of record PVJO010007438.1, on the reverse strand, counting down.
AGGAGTCACAGCCAAAGAAGGAACTACAAAGACGGAAGCAGGGTCAGTGACCTGATGTAAGCAAGTCACAACAGGCCACTGCGGACTCCGAAGATGAGAGGTCAGGGACACGCACAGGGCAGGTGGCTGCCCTAAAGCCTCCAGGAAGGAATCTGTACAGCTCTACCAGGGACTGGTTTTCATCCCCTTCCAAAGTTTACATTGTAATGTAATAAATTTGTGTTGTTTTAAAACACTAAGTCTACAATAATTTGCCACAATAGCCACATGGAAAGAACGCAATTGAGATACTTCTCTTTTATTTCTTTTATTCTTTTGAGTTTTTAAAATAGGCAATTATCAATTCATTGTACTTACTGCTCTTAACCATCCTCAAATACCCAGCTGCCAACACTGAAGGAACAAGAAGCCAAAAGAAGAAAAATTTGGAATGTCATCCAGAGGGAAAGCTGTTTCCCCATTTTAAAATAGTGTCTCAGGTCTCAGCTCCAATGATTTGCTTATTTTAAAAATATTAATTACTCATTTAAAATTCCCTTGTATGTGGAACTCGGTACCATGAAAACATTCATTTACTACTGGCTCTCTCTCTCCCAGGCACAAGCACTTGCTTTGCACATGTGATGACTTAATTGATAACTACTAAATAAAATCAAAATTGCCATGATGATCACACTAATTGTGGACCAGCAGTTCCACTGGACTTGTTTCAATGCAAACTTCTCCCCTGCTCTTTGACTCAAGGGTAATCAAACTCTTCTTTATCAGAAATACTTGAAGAGTTTTTGCAGACTCTAAAAAGTCATTCACTGGGATGACAAGTTTCCCTACCAAGTTAAATTCTGATGCTTGTGCTTCAGGAGTGCAAAGGGGTGATGGGCTTGATCATACTGTATTATTTTCTAAGCTTCTCTGGAGGGAAGAAGGAACTGATAAATTTAAAAAGAATTAGATATCCAAGACTACTTCTTTATTCATGTGTATTGTGAAAAAGAATCATGAGATCCGCTTTGGTATATTGGTAGATGCAGAAAACATATTTGGGTAATTTTTATCCCCATCACTCCTCCCCCTTCCTTCTCCCTTCCCTGACCCCATTCCCCATCTACCTTCTTAGTTTCTTTCTCTCGCTCCCTGATTTATTTATTTTTAAACTTAGTTTTAGATTGCTTCTCTAAGAGAAAATATGATATATTTAACTTTCTGAGACTGGCTTATTTCACTTAACATGACAGCCTCCAGTTCCACTGAATCTCCTACAAATGACATGATTTTGTTCCTCTGTGCGGTTGAGCAGTACTCAATTGTGTATGTGTACAGTATTTTCTTTATCCATTCATCTGTTGATGAACATCTAGGCTATTTCCACATCTTAGCCTAAGTAAACTGCACCACTATAAACATGGATGTGCACCATTATAAACACAGATGTGCACCACTATAAACATGGGTGTGCGGGTATCAGTGCAATATGCAATATACCAAGGAATGGTAGACCAAATCAAATGGTCAGTGTATTTTCAGTTTTTTGAGAAACCTCTATACTGCTTTCCATATTGGTTGTACTAGTTTACTTTCCCACCAGCAATGTAGGATGGTTCATATCCTCACCAAAATTTGCTGGTTTTTATATTCTTTTTTTTTTTGGTTCTGGGTATCAAACTCAGGGCCTCGTGCTTGCTAGGCAAGCACTCTAACCACTGAGCTAAATCCCTAGCCCCTGATTTTTATATTCTTGACAATAGCCATTCTGACTGGAGTGAGATGGAATCTCAGTATAATTTGGATTTGCCTAGTGAATTCTTTTTATTAGTCTCCTTGGAATTATAGTCTCCTTTTTCCTTTTCTAGGATACCCTTCAAAATATTCTGTAGAAATGCTTTGGTGGTCATGAATTTCTTCAGTTGTTCTTTGTCATGGAATTATCTTATTTCATTATTGAATCTGAAAGATAATTTGGCTGGGTACATCATTCTGAATTGGAGATTGTTTTCTTTTAGTGCTTGAAATACTTTGTTCCAGGATCTCCTTGATTTTAAGGGTTTGTGTTGAGAAGTCTGCTGTGATTCTGATGGGCTTTCCTTTAATTTAATTTTTTTAATTTTATTTCAATGGTACATTTTCAATGTACATATTGATAACATTCATCATTGGGGATTTGTGCCTGTACATGATATACCTTGTTGCTTCTTTTTTACTCGTTCCCCTCCCCTCACCCCCTCCTCCCTCTCTATTTTACAAAAGATTTGTTTCCATTTTTTCCTTCCATTTCTTATTTCTCTTGTCCCTCTGTTCCTTTCCCCCTCCCTTGTTCCCTTTCCCATTTGGACATTTTCTTCCCTTTCCCAATATAATACATCCTAGTCTTTATTTATACTTCAGTTTCTCACACCAGAGAAACTATGCAGTATTTGGGCTTTCCTTTATAGGTTATTTGTTTCTTTTCTCTACCAATTTTCAATATTCTGTTCTTGTGTTAAATTTCTGGAATCTTGATTATTATATGTCCTGGCGTAGATTTATTCTGGTCATGGCTAATTGGGGTTCTACATGCCTCGATTATCTGTATGTCAAATTCTTTTCTCGTGCTTGAGAAATTTTCTGTCATTACTTCTGTGGATAGTTTTTGTATGTGTGTGTGTGTGGTTTTTATGTCCTTTGCACTGTCACCCACTTTTTCATTCACTCAAATCACTCTTATATTGTTCTTCTTTGCATCATCTTACAGGTGTTGGATTGATTTTTTCATGATCTCTAGCTATTTTTAAGAAGTCTTTCTTTTCATGGTTGTTAACTGCAGTCCTGTCTTCCAGATCTGAAATTCTGCCCTTGTTTTCATTCAATCTACTGTGTGTGCTTTCAAGAGAATTTTTGATCTCTTGAATACCTGTTTGAATCTTTCATGTGTTCCATTTGTTTCCTGAGTTGAATGTTCCAATTTTCCATTGTTTTCTTAAATTCCTCTTTTGTTTTTTTTCTGTGTCCATTCTAAATTCACTAAGCAGATCTTTCAATATGATTTTCATCTCTTTTTTATTTATTTATTTATTTGGGTGCTGGGGATCAAACTCAGCGCCTTGCTCTTGCTAGGCAAGCACTCTAACCACAGAGCTAAATCCCCAATCCCTCATCTCTTTTTTAAACTGAGCAATTATTTCTAATCTGATGTTCTCATATAGCCTCATTCTATAGCCTCTCTATAGTGCCATTCATCTGTGTTTTTAACTTCTGCTGCTATCATTTCTGAAAGTTCAGTTGGGTGTCTTTGGATTTCTTCTATTTCATTGTCCTCTGGATATGTTCTGCTAGGGCTGGGGCATCTGGGGTTGTAGTTTACTTCTGTGTCTCGTCATTTTATATATTTTTTTTCTTTTATTTTCCCTTCTATGTTGATTTTTATAGTTTGCTTATGGTAGGTAACTTTGAGTCAAGTATTAAGGCTTTCCCAGGAAATGTCTATTCCTCAGAGATGTCTTCTAGGTACTGGTGGTTCTTGGGTTTTGTGTTTGTCTCAGATCCTACCTTCCAAATTTAATAGGGATGAGAAGTTGCTGTCTATTCGACCCAGCACTTAGTGTTTCGATACTGGACTATGTTGGTGATTATGACCCCAGATATTTATAATATTGTCATTCAAGAAAGTTATACCAATGCGTGTTCTTAGAAAAAAAAAAGAAAGAAAGAAAGTACAACTGGTTATAACAGATATAACACCCTGGTTATAGCAGTACATTAGTAATAACAACAGCATCAAGTATATTCATGATATTGATAGACTGTGGTAACTATTAATTTTGTGTCCCTGACTATAGGAGCAAGGTCTACAGTTATATAACAAAATCTAACATAAACTAGGACTTGTATTCAATGAGTTTCCCATTAGTAGAGTGGTTTTTACCCTGTGTGTGGTGAAGGAGGTGGGTTAAGAGGGATAGAGAGAAATACAGAGGTAAATGAAGAGAAATATAGTATATGCAAGGTTGGAGGATAAAAGATCACTTAAGCTTCGTAAAACTGGAGTAGACACAGGATAGAAAGAGTGAAGGGCAAAAATATTGGAGCAAACCACAGAAAATCTAGATATTATTCACTCACATGAAAAAAGAAAGAAAATAAAATCAGAAGAGGCAGTCGAGGAAGGAGAGAGAGACAAAAGGTTAATAAGAGAAAGAGAGATAAGAAAAAACAGAAATTTAAACAGTTAAAATAAAATTGTATGAAAAGTATTATATGGATAAAAGCCAAGATGATAATACTGTTGAATGAAGAATAGCAGTAAGATACAAAAGAAAACAAGGGTAAAAACAGAAACTAAAGTGGTGAGGAAAAGGGAAAGAAAGAAAAGGGAATAATAAAAAACACATCAGAGTGAGCTTCCAGTCTTATCTGGAAGAGTTGGACTGGGTATTGGCCATCAGAGTAACAGAGTCTGAGCTCTCTGTAGCCCATTGATTTATTGCCACCATCTGTGACTGGCCTGCCCTTCCTTCCTTTCGCTCTGGGGGCTCAGAAGTGAAGTACCACTGCTCCACCACTGAGGATCAAGTCTGGAGCCATTTCCTAAGCAAAATGGCAACCCTCACCTGCTTCCAATCCACAGGTATCTATCCTAGAGCGCCACTCCACCTTCATTCACCAACTGTGGACTCAGGGGTCACTGGGGGTACCATGGCTGCAGCTTGCATTGTTTTCCCACACTCCATGAGATTGTTGCTTTCTAATTCTCCATTTCTCCATGTGTGGAATAGGATCTTTATGTTGCCTTTTAGTTGGGAGCCGTGCTGGCACTGTGACAGCACCACACGGCATGCTCTTTCCTTGGAGTCACTGGTCTCCTGCTATGAATATCTTTTTTAATTAGATGAGTTTCTTGAATGCAACAGATTGTTGGATTATGTTTTTTGATCCAGTCTGCCAGTCTATGTCTTTTATTGGAGAATTGAGGCTAACACTGAGAAATATTAATGAGGTGTGTTGGTTATTTACTATCATTGCTTTCTGGATCTCATCTCTTGTCTTTCTAGGGCTTGGAGTGCTTCAAGCTGCCGCTAGGTAGGGTACTCCTCCTATACTTCTGTTTTGTTTTGTTTTGTTACTCTCTGCTTATATTTCTACCTGGCACTTCTACTTTGGCTAAAACCTACAAGACATCCAGTTACTATAAACCTCTATTATATACATGGAATTACAATGAGTCAATAGCCTTCCCCTGTTGTTCCCTCTTGGCCCACACCCATAGATCTCCTGTGCATGACTACTATTGGCCTAAGCCACTCAGCCCATGACATAAGCTTCCCATACCAAAGAGCTGGGCAGAGAAGTAATGCACAGATTTAGGAAGGCGGAGATTGAATACAGAATAGCCAACATAGGGTCTCATTATTGAGGCAACCAAGACTCATAAATTTCCACTATGTTTTTTATTGAGATTCTAGCTTATCCTGGTTAAATTCCTACTGTGTCTGGAGTACATTCTTTTCTTTGAAATGGCAAGAATACATATTGCAAGTGTTCACTCCTTTTTTCTTTTTTCTTTCCCCACCTCAGCCCCTGTTTCTCTTCAAGTTTATATAGAAGGGCTGTTTTCTTCTGCTTTCTTCTGGACTTCATAAAAGCAGTAAACTCTACTACATACATAAATCTGATGGCTTCCTTCATGTACATAACAGATTTCCTTTTGTATCTTTACTGCCTATTCAACATGGACAAATACACTTGGCAAATAGTACACATAAAATTAACATGCAATCCTGGACTAATTAAATAAGAACAACTTCTTAGAATAACAAGGAAATTTATAGATTTCAAAGAAAAAGTTTGGCTAATCTAATTAAGATTATTAAATTAATTTACATTTTATTAAGAAAACAAGGAGATATGGAAATGAGTTACCTAAGATCACACATACTCTCACACACACATATCCACACAAATTAGACACATTAAAGCTGGGCATGGTGGCACACATCTGTAATCTCAGCACTCTGGGAAGGTGACACAAGAGAGCTCAAATTCAGACCTAGCCTGGAAAACTTAGCAACTTAGCAAGACCCTGTCTTAAAATGAAATGAGAGACAGAGAGAGAGACAGAGAGAGAGACAGAGAGAGAGAGAGAGACAGAGAGAGAGAGAGAGAGAGAGAGAAGAGAGGCAAAGGGATGGAGATAGAGCTCAGGTTAGGGCCCTGAGTTCATTCCTGTTATCTGCCCTCCAAAATTAGACACATTAGAATGTGGGAACTCTGTAGCAAAACTGCTTAGTTTCTTCAAGTCAGTGCAGAATTTTTTTTTTAAGTGGAGGGAACTTCGCATAGTAGAGTTCAGCAAACTTGTTATGTAAAAAGCCAGGTATACGTACTTGAAGATTTTTGGGCCACGGCAACTATGCTGTGGTCAACTTGACCAGGAACGCACAGCTGGACTGAGTTGGTGTGTCTGGGCATAGAGGACCCACCTGAAGATGGTTTCTGACACAACATAAAGGAGAACAGGAGCAGAAGATAGGAGTCAGCTGTTTCCCAAGGAGAAGCTCTGTTGCAGCTGGTTCTCCTGAAGGGAACGTGCCTTCTCTAGTGCAAATGGAGCTCTGGGATGACTGCTGTTTGTTTCAGGGGAGCTCTGACCTTCATCTCTGCTACGAACATTGTATCCTGGCTCCAGTACAGATCTCTTCAGCCTTTTAGTGCAGACGTGGACGTACATGGGACATTGCCGTCGGCTCCCAGCTCTTGACTGGCTCTTTGGGGTCTGCAGTGCATAGGCAGAGGTTCTGCTCTCTTCCTGCATTTGGCTTGTGTATGTGAATGCTGTAACTTGTAAATATCCTGTATTAAATCTGTTCTCTCACAAAGGATTGACTCTAGAAAAGTAACTAATACATCATCTCTGTTGCAACTGCTTAAAAGCCATAAATAATACTTAACCAAGTAGAATTGCTGTATTTCAATAAAACTTTATTTACAAAGACAGGCTACAGCCAGCATGAGGCCTACCACTGATCCCTACTTAAAGAACTTGAGAAATATAACGAAAACACATTACAAAATGATCACTTTGACCTGAAAAGTTTTAAAAAGGGTGGGAATGGGGGAGGACAGGGGAGGGAAGCCACAAGTTTCAGGGCCCAGCTTGCTTCTGACAGTTAAGCACTGCCCCCTGGCGTCTGTTATTTGTGAACTTTATTGTCTCCTTTCCTCTCAAAAAGCCAAATTCTATAACAGCACCTTTTACACAGATAATCAAGTCCTGCGCATAATTAGATCCTCAACTTTTTCTATTCTCTGGTTTTAGATACTCCCTATATTCTGTAAATGAGGCCTCATAGCATTCACAGTAAGCCTTTAATTGGTGAGAAATCTCCCCAACCTATTACTGTATTTCTTAATAGACCTTCCCCCAGAAATTCTCAAGTTTTTATATTTACTGTCCTCTCAAATTTCCTAGACACCTCAGTCTCCACCAAGATTTTCCACTTGTATCACATTGCAGTTGACCACTACTGAAAGTTTCATTACATCACTTCACACGGGAAGCTATCCATGCCTTCCACAGTGACAGAATCCTCACTGCCTGCTCCAAAAGCCCTATTGTGCATTTTCCTTCTACAAGTCTGGATAGTGACCATTTAGTAATAGACTCCGAGATGTACATTCACACACAGGAAGCTTACTGGGAAGTGTCCTTGGGAGGTAATGAAAAGGAAGCTGAACTGTGACACAATCATAAAAAAAACTTTGGCCAGTCCTAAACTTTGGTTTAGACGGGCTCCTAAACCAAAATGGCCCAACAGATTTGTCCTGTCTTGAGATAAGAAATCCAAAACTTCATATCCTCAGGGAAGGCAGCTTGGGAAAGGCTATTCTCTTTAGCTAAGGACAATGCTCAGAAAGCAACTCAGCAGAGACTCAGCAGCAGCCAAAACTCTCTGCATCTGGAGAAATAAGTGGCTCAGTTCTGAAGGTGGAGCTGGATGGCATGACAGCATCCAGTACTAAGATCCTGCAGTGGCAGGCAGAACACATCCCCTAAAATACGTCAACGTCCTGAATACCAGAATCCGTGAATGTGTTACCCCTACATAGCAAAAGGGACTTTTCAAATGTGAATGAGGTTAAGGACCTTGAGACAGGGCCATTGTGCTAGATTATCTGCAAGGGCCCAACCTCATCATACACACCCTTAAATTTTTTTTTTTCTTGGTTGATATTAGGGTCAAAGAGAGAAGAGACTAAAGAAGTATAGTCAGAAAGTTATAATATTGCTAACTTGGAAGACAGAGGAAAGAGCCACAATCCAAAGAATGTGAGCAGCCTCTAGAAGCTGGAAAAGACAAGCAAACACTTCCTTAGGCCCCAGAGGGCAGAGTAGTTCTGCCAACACTTCGGCTCTAGCCCAGCAATGCCTTTGTTGGAATTCTAAATTAAGGAATTTTAAGGTAATAAATTAGTGTTGTTTGATGCCACTAAGTTAGTAGTAATTTATTTCAGAAGTAAGAGAAAACCTACTTTGTAGTAAATATCTGATTATCGGCTTTTGCAAAAAACAGCTGACATGTAAAAAAGTACCTACATATGAGTAGGTTGGAGAACTAGCTTTTATTTTATCTTTTCTACTTTTACCTGATACCTGTATCATGGTGAATGGTCCTAAATAGAAGAGATGACTGGAAATACCTTTTGTTAACCCAATCCGAGTCTTTTCAGGGCTTTTGCATGGCTCCTTCCTAGGCCTCAGCTCCATCATGTTTTTGTGGAGAGGAAGCACCTGCCTCCAACCCATCTGTCTTTCAAGCTAGTTTTAGTCTGGGTGCCAGCATATGAAATGTTGGGTGGTAATCATCACAAAACTGAATCAGTGTTTATACTCTTAAGGCAGAGTTTCTCAACTGCAGCACTCCTGATATTTGGGGTCAGACTTACTTTTCTGGAGGGCCTGTCCTGTGGCTGGCAGGATACCAGCAGCACCCCCAGCCCTGTCTGTGAGATGCCAGCAGCAGCCTCTCCTCAGTGCACCTGCCCCGCCACAGGCACGGCAAACAAAACTGTCTCCAGGCTTTGCCAAATGTCCCTTGCGGACAAATCCATCATCCATCTTTGGAACCACTGCTCTACAGAGACAGAATTACAGACCACAGGACTAACAATGATTTGGAGACGTACTGCCTATTTTTTAAAGTTATATTGCAGCATTGTACACTTTCTAAAGAGGTTATATGACTTTCCAAGTTCAGCTAGTTAGTTAGTGGCCTGGCCAATGGCCATATACAAGTCTAACATCTCCCTGGACTACTAAAATAGATCATTTGAAAATTGAACATATTTTTTTCTAATAGCATTAATTAGCTTCCAGAGCTTCATTCACATATGCAGACAACTCAAATAAAGGGCATAAATTGACCTAGTTTCTTATTCTTCCAGGTTTTACTTTTCAGACTTTGGTGGGTAAAATTGCCTCTAATAGTGGCTGTCAGGAAAACATTTCTACTAATTAGTACCAGTGACGTGACAGAGATATATGGAGCCAGATAAGTAAACCCCACACCACCGATCTGCTCCGTTTCCTAGACTGAAAGCCTTGTTACTCTGTGCGCAGAGGGACTGGGGCTGAGCAGACCTTGCGTCCCGGACAAGAAGGTCATTCCTCAAACTTCCTCTGAGGTGCCATCACCAGTAAGCCATCAGTGGCCTGGGGTTGGTTGGTTTTGTTGATTTCCAGTTCTGTTTTTACTGAATAGAAAAGTAAGATCAATAGCAGCCATGGGGATTTCTGGTTGCTCCAATCTCAACTCTTACTTGTATTTGAAAGCATAACGATGTCAGCAGAATTAATTAAACTGCTGTTACTGTTTCTCATCTATCACTCACTCACTCCTACGTTAACACACATTGAGACAGCAGAATACACATTTACACACGCATCCACCTACGCTTGAAGGAAAATATGCTGATTTTTTTTCATTCGTATCTGTAGTTTCTGATCACTTGAAAGCATATTTAAAGACGACAGGGATTGTAAGACAATTGTGCTCAAAATGCTGAATATTAAGCACCTTGAGGAATCCTTGTCAGCCCTCGGAAAACATGAGGCACTCCTAAATGATTAATCGATAACCTAATTGAATTTTGATCTATAATTCGAGAGGAGTAGGATAGCGTAGCCTATTTAATTTATTTGGTATCGCTAACCTAAAACCAGGAAGAGAGTTTAAATCCCTGGGGAGGAATAGTAGTGCGCAGTGGTAAGACACGGTTCTTTGACTCAGCTTTCTTGGCTAAACTACTGCAGACATGCATTAGGCACATCTCTACTCATTAAAAAGGGTGAGGGAGCTGCAGGCCATGGAGGGTTACATGTACTAAGTGCCTGGCATTCAGTAGATGCTTAATAATAATTTCCTTGTTCTTCAGTCCGTTTTCACAAACACACCCACAGGAAAGGATAATGCCTATCTGAGAGGCTGCATGCTTTATCAGAGACTGTCAAAACTCCTTCCATTGTAGTCTCTATAATAACATGTGGCAACAGGGTTCCAATTTTAATGAAACTACTTACATTGTGATCCATTCAGGGGTCCGAGGATATTGACAAGGAAGCCTAGACATTTCTTTTCCGTCCCTACTAGCTGGCATTGTCAGAAACGCTAATGTGCCAAATATGATGTCTCAGCCTCTCCCTCCCAAGTTTATCCCCAGCCACCTCTGAACGGTACAGGCTCACCCAGGGGAGGGGTCCCCTATAACCTCAAGGAGTGATGCAGACCCTTCTTTATGTGGCCTAATTTATGCCTTGAAATCGAGGGCAGCCAGTGCACAAACTCTATTTGCAAATAATAAAAAGACCTCAAAACTGTCACCTGCCTCCTGTGTCTGTGAGGTAATCACATTAATATGCATTGTTTGTTGACATAATGGCTGGCATTATGGTAAATGGCTGCCAATGGGATGCCTCACAACATCCCCATGAGGTAGGTACTATTACTTGTCTCATTTTTAAAAAGAGGAAATTCGGATCATTTTTGCCCAAGGGCAAATTATCGTAACTTCTTTATCTTACTCCTAGAAGCATTAGGAAATCATAAGCAAAAACATCGTGTAAATGCATTTTTGTGAAGCTGAAAAGAACTACAGAGGTTCAGCAGCCAACACGTCTCCAGCCACACCTCACAGTATAGAAAGTGAGGTACAGAGGATGGGAACACTTTACCCATACCAGAGAGCTGGGAAGATCTAAGGCCAGACCCACCCTCTGGTTCCTGATCCCCTGGCACCCCCTCCACGCACCACTGTCAGTCGGTAGCCGAGGCCAGCCCGCCCTTCTGTCTTAGTCTGCTCTGTTCCCATGTGTCCACAGCAATCTTGGAATGAGTGTGTCTTGGGTGATGGGGGCAGGTTGTTGCCTTGGAGTTTCCTGCTGGGCATGAGGTAGGAGCAAGTCTGAGCTTAGAATTGAAAACTACCTTTTGATAAACAGGATTAGAAATGGAAAGGAGCTTTCAAAAAGCAAACTATCTATACAAATGATGTTATTTTTTTAAACCGTGGGAACTCAAGGTGTCCAACACAACTTTCCAGGACTCCAGGCCTGACAACTCAAATTTGGAACCTTCCCGAGCACACTTAGCAACAGTAACAGGTCCCCAGCTTCCCTTTCAAGCTGAAAACGGGGGATTAGGACTGGGAAAAGCCTCTCCTCCCTCCGTCCTTTCCTGTCTTTCATGGTTGGGCAGCTGGACTTTCATCTCTAGCAAACTGGGGAAAGACCCAAATACTCCCCCAGTGGGAACAAAAGCAGCTAAAGGACAAATAATGCAACTGCCTTTCACACGACAAGCTTCACATTTCACTTTTCTTTCCCCTTTTTCCACGCTTTGCTTCATTTAGGAAGAAAACCTATTTTTAAAAGCACCAAACCCCTTTTCTGTCAGGGAGCGTGGCAGGATTGATAAATATGGGGAGTCATCTTAATGGGGGTGCTGTCAGCAAACTCCTTCTTTTAAACAAATAAATGTGAGGGATGGAAACATGCAAGAGGCCCTTGTATTCTGCATTAGAAAAAAAAACACACAAGATTCATTTGCCCAACGATATGGGCTGAACTTGGCCCAAACATACCTTGCTCGTTACTGGAAATACTTGTTCATCAGCATATCAGAGCTAATCTGGTCCCTCCCCTCGTATTGCTCAAAGAATGATTTTCACAGAATACTGTGGTGCTTTCTTCGGCACAATGCTCGGTCCGCCCCGTTTCCTGTCTGCTCTCTGGTGGGCTCCAGGTGCTCCTGTCTGTCAGAACACATGTCTGGTAACTGCAAATTTGCTGGGTTTAAATAAGAATCAAGACTGCTCTCGTTTATCTCCATTCAGACAGTGCAGTTTGTCAAACTCGAAAATGCCTGTCGGTGTAAAGGGTTTAGAGAGCAGAGGACCGAGCATGCAAGAGACTCAAGTGTCCCATGAGCCTTTGAGGAAAACTAATCATCTGCGAGACATCATTGGCATCCTTCTCCACACTCAGCAGAGTAGTGCAGAGGGCACTTCTCCCCACCACCTCCCACACACAGCACACTGGTACATCTGACCCAGAACGGAATGACCTGTGTTCTCAGAGCATGACTGTAAAACCAGACCCCTCCCTTGAGTCTGAGTCTGATGCGGGAAGACTGGTTATTAGCTCCACAGGACTATCAGTCAGCCTTGTGTTACTGTAACAAAATACCTGAGATAATCAACTTCATAAGGAAAAAGGTTTATTTTGGCTCACAGTTTCAGAATTGGCCATGAGTTTGGTCCATGGCTAGTTGGCTCTCTTGCTTTTGATCCTATGGTGACACAGGACATCAAGGTGAGAGCATATGGCAGAGGAAGGCCATTCACCTCATGGTGGCTGAGAAGCAAAGAGAAGATGGGGCCGGAGTCTGATATAATCTTCAAGGACATGCACCCAGTGATGTCATTTCCTCCCAGTAGGCCCTACCTCTGGAAGTGCCTACCACCTTCCAGTAGTGCCACAGGCCGGGAATGAAGCTTTTAACACACGGGCCTTTGGAGAACACTTATCCCACCCATAACATAGGGGGTGTCATGAGGTAATCAACATATGTTTTGCCACTGAATACTGTTTGCCAACCTCCAGTGCGTGTGATGCTAACAACCTCGAGACTTGGCTTATGTTGTTATTTCCAAGAATGTCAATATCCCTCGAACTATGTGCTGCAAAAGAACTTTTAAGAAGATTTCAGGTCACGTGGTCTGCATGGAAAAATTGAAATGCTCATTAAATTTGTTCTTCTTATTCTAGGCTCACAGCTAAACTACTTCTCCAATCCTCTCTTGTAATTATGAGAGGCCCTCAGACAGATCTCTGCTGAAAAGAATACAGGCAGATACACTTCTTGCCACCAAGCCTGGCTCATAAAAAATCCCATGCAAAGCTCCTTGTTTTTCACCTCTCTTGCTTCCCAGCTTGATGCAAAACACTCAGAGAAGGACTTCAAGATTCTGGGAACACTCAAATGTTTAGAAAGTAGAAAGAAGTCAGTACCATCCATGTGACTGTGTAGAGCAGAGTTACTCCACAAACCTAAAGGCATGAGAAAAAAACCTGTCAATTAAGTTAATCAGCTGAGATTTGGGAGTTGTGTTTAGGCCACCCTGATGAAAACAAACTGGTAGGGACAATATCTATGCTGACTGCGCTGTACCGTGCTGAGCTTTGAAGAGACCTTGCTTATGTCACTGTTTATCTCAACCTTGGTTAGAAAACATACTATATAATTCTATGGAGAGGGATGACGGAGCATGGAGGAACAAGGAAACAACTACCCAAGATGGCATATGTGTTATCTATGTGATACAGAAAAATTAAATTACCTTTAGTGGGATGAAAAAGACAAAATAGAACCATTATTATGACTGAGAGAAGCTGCAAACTCTTCATGGAAGAAGTTCTAAAGATAAATAGTTAAAGAGATGGAAAAGGATTCAAGGATGAAGGAATTCTGCGAGACAAGCAGAACTATGTTGAGTTGTGTGGCTAGTGTAAGAATGGCAAATGGACAGACTAAGCAACAAGTAAAAGTTTCTAAAAGAAGTGACATAATGTTTACCAGAGTTCCAAAAAATTCACTCTGGTGATAATATAAAGCAAGAGCCTGGAGTTAGACCACACCTAATAGGTTATTACAATAATGAATATTGAAGGGGCCTCCCAGGGACTCCAGAGGACTCTGGATGGCCTTAGTGGTTGGAAACTAGTTTGACAAAGATATTTGATCTGCCAAGGAATCACCACAGAGTGCACAATAAAAACTATGATGCAAATGTAGATAAAACTTAGTAGTAGTTGAGAACATTTTAAAATTTAATCACAACTCTATATTTCAATTCACCATGGAAGATTTAATGAGTAGCCATTATACATTATTCTCTGAAGAATCTTTGCCTCCCTGTTATCATTGATATTAATCTCCTGTGAGTACGACCTGACGGTGACTAATGGGAAGTATACAAAACCAGGCTGCCCGCCATAGCATCAGCAAAGTTTAGAATGAGCAAACTAATGAAGAATTCAGCAAGATCTGGTGATACAATCCTGTAAGACACTCCCTAGCTTCAAACCTTCCCAAAGCTTCCTGATGCCTACAATAGCACTTCTCGGATGGCAATTCTTGGACCTAAATGCCAAACACCTGAGTTAAAACATCTGAGTTAAAAAGACATATTCAAGCCTCACTCATGACCCACTGAATTGATTTCTTAGAAGATAAAATTTAGAAATTTGCATTTTAAGAATTCCTACATCCCTTATGATCCTTAAATACACCGAAGTTTCAGAACAACTAGGTTAAAAATAAAATCATGCTTCTTAGCATTGTGCTTACAAACTCCTTTGTAAAGTTTCCCCAACTATCATTTCTTCTTCTCATTCTTTCCCACTGGTCCTATGTCCTAGTATACAGAATGAATAAACACTTATGAACACAGCAGGCTTTTTCCAACCTCAAGACCTATTGTACATTGTCCCCCTTTTCTACACAATTTCCTCTAGCCATTTCACAAATTCCACTCAATAAATGGAAAATGACATTATTACTCTTTGAAAGAAGTATTTTAAATTAGGCTGTAAACAGAGCTTTGCTGTGAGGTTGTAACTTCCATGTGTGAAAAGGAATGTGACTGAGTCAGGCCTACGTCCCACAGTCAAACGGACTCACCTGTGTAGTACCCGCCTGACTGTATGGACACCTAGGTAGGGTGAAACGGGCTCAGTGGCATATCATAAGTTTTCATTAAATAAATGAATAATTAGACCAGAAGAATCATCTTCATCTCCCATTTTATTTTGGTTAAACAGTTCCTAAGCCCATTCAAATTACAGCCAAACTGTTCAAATATTTTAAAAACTAAACAGTGGATTGACTGAATAAATTTTTCACATTTCAGTTGGGTGGTTTTGCTACCCAAAGCCTCATGTGTAATATAAGACCACATTCTTGTCCTTGGCTGGACAGTCAGAGCAGGTGCAGTACACATCTCATGGACAATTCCAAGTAGGCCTATTGTACTTATGCAGGTGGAACCCAGCCCATCATGCTCACAGCCCAGGCAGGCAGGTGAACTGTAGGGAAAATACTGCATGCACCTGTTCCACCATCTTTGTAGCGGAACTTAATCAGTCAAATGTGAAGAGGCCAAGAGTCCAGGAATTCCACCCTTTCTCAGAGGACACTGTCCTGGGGCAAGCTTTCTGTAGTATATACTTCCTCCTGTTTTTTTATCATGGTATTTTAGACATAGTTGCAAAATTTTAAGAAGTGCTTTCACCACACTTCCCTTTTTTCTCCCTCTGGTCATGGCTTCCCCAGTGACTACCAATCACCCATAAAAGCTCACCAAACACTAATTTCTATCTAAAATTTTGACTTCACCCCTCAATGCAAACACATATTTCTTCAATTACATAATCTCAGGGGAAAATCTAATTAGCATATGTAACTTGGGGCTTCCCCACATGTGGTCCTCTCTGCCCACATTGCTCTCTTCCTTTTGCTTGTGTAGATCATTTCTCATTCCTCTTGTCTTAACTTGCATGACCTCTTCTCCCTGATCTGTCCCTTACCACCCATGTATCTTATCATCCTGTTTTTTCCCAGCACTCTACAATTATCCAACTGTTTGCTCCTTATCTATTTCAGAATGTAGTAAGAGGGATGATGTTTATGTTACTTAGTGCTTTGTTCGCAGCTGCTAATCCACATGCCTGGCACACAGAAAGCACTTACTAAGTATTTATTATATGAATGGATGAGCAGCTATATAACTATATCAAAAAGGATTTATAGTTTGGAAAGAGTAGCTCCTTAATAATCCAGACAAGTAATAGTTAATAAACAAAAGAAATAACTCCCTTTTCATCTTTCTCATTTGGTATTGTACCTACACTAAATATGTTCATGATCTTTGAGTTAGTGCTATTCACTGTCACAGACATGTACAAAAAAACATGCATGTACACCAAGTGTCTTATGTAGCATGCTAGAACAAGCTGATACCACAGACAAGTGCTATCTATCCACTGGGCAGTTGGACAGGGCCCTGACAGATCCTTTATTTCTCTTGTCCTCCTTTCCACTCACTGGGCCAAATTTGTCATGGATGATCCAAATGGATTGCACAGCAGCCTGAAACCACTGACACACAAGTGATGGTTCACAAGCAAGTCACATACATGCAAAAGAGTAATAAAAAAAGATCTCTGCCTTCAGTACTCTGTCTGTTAGTGTGTACTATCCTCAAGTCTGACAATATAAAGTAAAATATTAATGCACCACTTAACACTAATTTCCATAATAATAATGAATGTCTTTGTAGCCAATTTAGTGCCTAGAGAGCAGAATGTTATAAACACAATTTCTTAGTTTTTGTTTTATGATTATTGGTGGTAGATGACATTAAATCTTAACTTTCCTGCTTTAAGACTGCCTGGAAAATCACTAGCCCTCAACAAGAGGGCATATATCTAGCCTTAAGGGTAGATATATGCTAGCACGGCATGATGGAAAATCCACTAAATAAGAAAAACCTGCTTCCCCATCCCTCCGCCTGCACACATGTGCACACATACACACAAACACAGTCCAATATATGGATAACTAAGTACATTAAGGAAATATAAAACCATGACAAAAAAGGACAAATCACAGATTCTTCATAGCTAGAAATCACCACCCTGTGAAGAGAATAAATAGCCACAATTCACAGTCACCTGAAGAGTTTATCTGAAGCAAACAGCTCAGAAAACCAAAAACAAAAAATGAGACAAGATTAAGGACCAGGAGTGTTAATCTCCAGTGAAGAAACTCAGCTTCTTAAAGATGGTAGTCAGATAAAACACAGCTTGTCCAACCAGGCTGAGAAAACAGAAAGCATGCAGTGCTTCCCCAGAACAGCCCCCCAAGCCCCTCGGCTTCCTGGGCAGTTGGATCTCTGGCCTTGGCCTGTACCCTGAAGCAGGGACTGTGGACGTGTGGTCTCCAGCCCAGCCGCAGAAGCCGCAGTACCAGGGAACATATTACAAATGCAATTTCTCAGTCTTAACTCACCCTGGCCCTACTGAATCAGAAACCCTGATCAGCAATCTATTTCAACAGGGCTTCCAAGTGTCTCTAAGAATAATCGAATGGGAAAAGCACTGGCTGAGCAGTGGTGGGCGGGTCAATAGGCCTGCTCCTCCTCGTACATAACCCTGAGAGCAGCGTTATTCCTGCAACACTCACGGGCAGGCAGGTGAGGTCCATCCAGTGGGCAGCTGGACGAGGCTACCTCAGGGCCTTTCTTTCCTTTGTCTGCCTCCCTGTGACTGACTGGACCGGATTTACCACGGAGTGATACAAATGAACTGTGTGGCTGGCTGAAGCCATTAATTTAGCT
The DNA here is from genome assembly GCA_004026905.1 of Hystrix cristata. Classification (NCBI taxonomy): domain Eukaryota; kingdom Metazoa; phylum Chordata; class Mammalia; order Rodentia; family Hystricidae; genus Hystrix; species Hystrix cristata. The sequence goes on along the minus strand of PVJO010007438.1, from coordinate 4,599 downwards.
CTGGTGCTCATCACATAAGTAGATGGTCCTTATCGCAGGCTGAGCTTATCCTCTCCCCATGCATACGAAGTCCTAACATCCAGTGTCTCAGCATGTGACAAGGGAGAGAGGGCTGTACATGTTCAGAGACATGTATTCGGAGATAAGGCTTCAGCAAGGTAACTAAGTTAAAGTAAGCTGTTAGGGTGAGCTCTAAGCCAATATGATTGATGTCATTTCAAGAAGAGATGAGGACCTGAGGGACACTAGGGACACGCGCACACCAGAGAGAAGGCCAAGTGAGGACACAACAGTAAGGCAGCCAAGGAGAGTGGCCTGTGATCTAGACACCAAGCCTGCAACACAGCTTGATCTTAGCCTTCCAGCCTCCAGAACTGTGAGGAAAGTAAATTTCAGTTGTTCAAGCCACTCAGCCTCTGATGTTTTGTCTTGGAAGCCCTCCCAAACTGAGCGTCTCCTTTCCCTCTTCCCCTCCCAGTTCCATAGAGATCTCATCACATACTGTTACGGCTTATATCTAGGTGTCCCCCCAAAGCCTCACATGCTCAGGGGTGGGGCTTCGCAGAAGTGGCTGGATCTAAGGTGTGTGGTGCTGGGATTAAGTGTGCTCCATCCCGGTGTGAGCGGCATCCCCAAAGGGGCAGGTAGCCTGGACAAAATATAAAGGCCAGCTTGCTGTTGCTTCTGCTGCTGCTGCCCCTTCTGCCTGCCTTGCCTAGACTGTTTCTCCTCTTCAATGTCCCTCTGCCTTGGAGCCAGCCAATTAGAGACTGAAACCTCTACAAACTGTGAGCTAAGTAACCCTTTCTTCCCTTAGCTTGTGGGTGTCAGGAATTTTGTCTCAGCAATGAGAAAACAAAGACACATGCTCTCATAGGTTTCTCTGAGGTTTTCCACAACTGGGTTCAGTACCTCGTATAACAATTCCACTTCAGCTCTCTCTTCTCCACGAGACTGTCTTACTCATTGTTGATTCCCCAACTCAGAGAGTAACCAGGTGATTTACGCAATGAAGAACAATAACAGAGAAGTAAGCTGTGTGATGGTAAAACGTATAGAACACCAAAGTACATTTGAGGCTGAGAGGTCAACTCAGTCTCTGCCCATGTTTGGCCATGTAAAAAGACCAGAAAGAAATCCAGCTGCTCTTTACATCTCTGCTTTCTCACTGATTTTTCATATGACTTCGAACATGTTTCACACACGTAAGATGGGAATTAAGCAGCACCTTCTTCCCGGGGTAAATGCAGGGAGATTAAGCAAGATAATTGTGCCAGTGATTCAGTGTCATTTTTTGCACCTAGCCAATATTTACAAAGTAGGCATTATTCATAACAAAAATTCCTTTTAGAAGAAAATTTGCCACAACCCAAGTTAAAACACATCTTATCTGAAAGACCGTGAGTATTGGGGCTGGGGATTTAGCTCAGTGGTTAGAGTGCTTGCCTCACAAGCACAAGGCCCCAAGTTCAATCCCTAGCACCAAAAAAAAAAAAAAAAAAAAAAAGATTGTGAGTATCAAGGGCTGTAAATTTATCTATTTTCTGCCTTTCCTTCTGGTGCCTCTTGATTTGTAGGTCTTCTATACTCCATTTTCCCTTTCCTTCCTCACGTCCTCTGCACGATCTTTTATTAGCCTCCCAATTTTCCAGGATTTGTCCTTTTTATCTATGTAAGAAAAATAACTTCTAAGTGATTTACTGCGATTTCAAAGTAACAGAGAATTTTGTGACTCAACTGTCCAATATTGATTTGATTCTCATTACTTATGAGGGTGAAACAACTGTTAGCCCAGTGGAAATAATTAAGATAACATGCTAGAAAAAAAAAACCAAAGTTAAGAGTCGATGTACCTGGCCCTTTCACACACTGATTCTTGTGACCCTTGGGGCCTTTTTTCTATAAATGGCATGGTAGACTTTTTTTCTGAAAAAGGACATTATAAAAAAAAAAAAAGTACTTTCCTAATATGTTACAATCAAGTTAGGATCCTGAAGAGCTAATGAGTAGGAAGAAAGATGGGAATAGGAATGATGAAATTTTTGTATGCGTCTTGATAACAGCACCAGAAAAAGTGTGGGTGACAGAAATCAATCAGAAGACAGAAGTGATTTTAGATACACTAGGTAAAGCTTCATATCTACTTGAATATCCTCATCTATAGCTACTGCTCACCTATGCAGGTTAAAATCACAGAAATCACAGAAGCAAGAAGTACCATCAAACAGGTCACTGAAACTCAGGATTCCAAAAAGGGGAATCTGGAAGGAAATATACTGAATCACAGATGCTCATCTATCTGTTCTGTCCCACTGGATACAGTTATTTTAAATAGGTCTGTACAATCAGCACCTTCCCATTTTTAACCATTACAATCATTGGGCCTTACTCATAATGATTGCCATTTTTGTACTTTTCTCTGGTAAGTGAAATTATCATTTTCTCATGAACTGTAAATGCTAAATTGCTAATAACTTCCCTGGGGTTTTTCTTCTCATCAAGATGCCTTCAATGATTTCATCAGAATTTAGAGTATTAAAATATCACTTTTATACTCTTAAGCATACTAATTTCCCTGAGGCTTGATCCAAAATATTAGGCATATATCTAAATAATTCAGTAAAATCTTGGCTAAAAACCAATCAAGTGACCAGTTCTAAAGAAACTGCCCCTTTTCTTCTTCTTCTTTTTTTTTTTTTAGGAAATAATGTCACAAGTAGAAGCTAACAACTCTTAAAGAAATCAAAACTTTGTAAGAAAACCTAAATGTCTGAACTCTTAGCCTAAAAAATGCAAACTACAAAAATTATTTTGCAAGAATATGTATATGTTAATCACCATCACCAAGGGCCATCCAAAAAGCATGAAATTTCACACTTTGTCAGACTAGTTGCAGGTAGAGGACACCATGGAGCCTAATGTTTATTCCACTAGAAAAGAAAATAATTTGCAATAAAGCAATGAAAATAACTTCCCTTTTTCTGTACAATTTTATAGTCTCTACAGAACCAGTATATACTGAGAGAGGTATATACTGCAAATTATAGCACATAATCAGGGAAGATAGAGATGATTATTTACCTACAGACTCAAAAGCACAACTGTGCTGTTTGAAATCCCGTCAAACCAAACTACTCACTCTGTATTCTGCTTTAGAAGAAAACTTTAGAAAATCTAAGAGTAAGCACTGCCAAAACAATTCATATAAAGCTAAGATTCCAGGAAGGCATACATACGATAGTCTATCTTTTCAATATTTTCGGAAGAAAAATATGTCTGTGTGTCTCCTTTCCTGAAAGTAGGAGAACAGTATGAGAATGAAATTTTTGATTCATTCTTTCATTCATCCATTCGATACGTATTTATTTAGTACTTACCTAGTATCAGACATTGTGCTAGGTATCAGAGCATCAGTGGTGGGAAAAACAGAAGGAAATCTAGTCCTTAATGTAGGTATGTCCAACTTGTGGTTCAAGGGGATGGCTAGAAATGCAGGCCCACAAGATTGTAAACTTTTAACATCAATTATGTTATATTTAGCAATATTTTTCACAACTTGACCGTGCAGTACTGAAGCATAGATGATGCAGGCAACAAGACACTGTTGTGCAGATGAGGGCTCCACCTCCTCTGACCTCCACATACAGTCAGTCAAATTGAAGCCCATGCATCCACTTCATGAGGCCAGTCAATGAGTGAAGACAGAGACCAGGGGGGAATGCTTGGCAGAGTGTATGGTCCAAGCATGGATGTGGCACAGCATCATCTTGGCCCACATGACATTAAACAGAATACAGTCATCTAGCTTCATAAGAATTATTCTAGCTCTTTATGGAAACAGAAGACAAAAGAACCGAAAGGAAATGACTTATTCTCAAGGATTAATTGTCCATGGCTTAGTCATGGAGAGGGCCTTGGCAGTCATTGGACAGGGAGCAAGTTAGTTGAGCAGTGAGAAACTCAGGAATGCGATTCACAAGATGGCACACTACCTGTGATGTATGAGCAGCAATAGGAAGCAAGGAGGGTGCCCTGGAAAGGTATACACTCAAAAAACAAGCTCATCTCAGGAGCTTCCCAGATGACCTGCCATTTGCACAGAAGGCATATAATCATACCTAAAGCCTCAATTCTAACAAACCACATTTCTGAGTTCAAATACCTGGTTAGCCTCTTACTCTGTCACATTGGACAAGTTACTTAACCTTTCCAAGACTCAGTGCTCTCATCAAAAAAGTGGGAGTGATCACCACTCTACCTCTCAACCTTGTTGCTGGACTTAAATTATATTAGTAGTAGCTATGATGCCTGACATATGATAAGCTTCTGGTACATGTTTATTATAAGTACATTATAACTGAAGATTACTCTATATTTTGATAATAAGAGACATAAATTTATTTTGCCCCAATTAAGTGGAAATGTCCACTAATGAGAAAACTCCATTCCATGAGTATTTTAATTAGCAGGAAGGTTATTTTTTGATTTGTTTGTTTAGTTGGTTCTCTATTTGCAACTCAAAAGTAATTCTTTTCTGATCGAATGACCCCCACAGGAAAGTGTAACACACTGCACGGAAATGCTGTCCCTGGAGTCCTC